>WTXK01000526.1:0-30770 GCA_025769895.1 Lactarius psammicola | reverse complement strand
GCTCAATCGCCCCAGATCACTGACTCCAAACTTGTCATGCTGGTGCTTGTCATGTATGTTATCACTCCAGTAAAAAGAATTTGTGTAGAAGTACTGAGATCGTTTGGATCTGGGGGTGTGAACACCTGCTTCAGACCACTCTGCTGAAAGTTTGAATTATTTTGTAGCCATAAATCCATATAGATCACCTATTTTATTTATGATCGTAATGCAGTCGACTCCCTCTTATCCGATACCCCTCCATCATGGCCAAAAGCTATCGGTTATGAGGGAGTATCGGTATATAGGAAAGTTGTTCTATTTGGCTGTATTTGATATGTGACACGTGACACACCACCGAGCCAGTCCTGGAGCCCTTGCTCGCGCACAATCCAATCAAGTTCATATGCCCGTCCTCAATTAGACAGTTTACTTCCTGCAACTTCGGATGGCTAACTTCTGCGAGTTCTCAACAAGTCTATCTTCTGGACTCAGCGACTGTAGGCCCTGTTCGTAATTTGGAGCCCTCTCCAACAAATCAAGGACATGATCTTCGTCAACTGTATTTCCAGCCCCCTAGTCTGACCATGTCTCATCATCTTCGTAAATTGGTTGTTCATTCTTGAGACATGTGGTGAGATGATCCTTTTTAGCAGTGATGTTACGATTTCTTGCCTTGCGACGCACTGCTAAGGGGACTTCTTACCATTTTCCCTGAAGTTGACGCCACGCGTCCCTCTATCCATGGATTCCTATCTTTGCAACTCTTTCCCCTGCTTCACGTGACTTGTCTCTATTCCTGCACGCCTTGTACGTCATGAACAGTTCTATCTTTGTTTTCTTTGTCATTGTTCCCCTCGACGTCACCCTACACCCAGACCCCTCACATATCTGCCTTCATGGACAGCCTCGCCTCTTTATCTTTGACTTCCTTCCACACCTGACGTCCCTTGTGATCCCCTTCTTGACTGATAGGCATTGCGCCTTTACTATACATTGATTGCTGCTTCTATGATACGTTCTGCGATGACCCATGACTGCATACTATACGCCATATACTGGCTGCCACCTGGTCCTCTGACCACCGCGTGTCACTGATAGTTGACTCATGATCCTGTCTTATCTCTGACATCGTACGATACCTGTCGCGCCCATGTGTTCCTCATGGCGCCATCTGTTTACCTTACTATGTGGCTCTGTTGTTGTCTCTTTGAGCCTTGTACTAGTATATAGGTCGTAGTCAGACTGGCTTGTACAGCAGTTCTGACTTCTTGTGTAAATACCACATCAGTACTCACGAACCCGCCCTTGACTTGCCTTCGTGCTTAAGTCCCTCGCTCGCCTTCGTGCCTGAGCTTCGTCTTCTCTGACTAAGGTCGATAAAGCTTTCAAAGCTAGAACGACTCTTATTCATCACCGAACTGAGTCCTGAACCGACTCACTCTATCAGAATCCCTGACAAGTTGACTTGAAGTACACGTCGTACTTAACGCCCCTGTGGTGGCGTTACATTAAGTCAGAACTCTTTCATCGTGGCTTCATCCAGCCGAAGCAGAACCAAGTTCAGCCCTGAGTATATTGAACTCCTTCATAGCGACGAACTCTCAGACAAAGTCAAAGGATCGGCTGTCTGGAGAGAAAGTCAGGATTACTCGGGATACTACATCTTCGAACCAAAAGAAAACACCTATAAGCCCATCCACTACTTGGAAGACAAACGACTTTGGGCTTTCATCGAGTATTCCAAAACTGAAGGACAGTGGTACACGTTCAGACCTGTACCCAACGACCTAGGAGTAGGACCATTTGCGCCAAAAGGAGTAGGGCTTGACACGGACCAGCCAGACTCTCCCAGTATCCCAGTACCTGTAACCAATCTACCAGCGTCATCGTTCCCGATGTCACAAAGTCAAGCAAGCACGACCCTTACAGCAACAGGAGGGGGTGTCCCCGCTTCCGGGGGAGGTCCACCGCCTGGAGGAGGAGTCCCCGCTTCCGGGGGAGGTCCACCGCTCGGAGGAGGAGTCCCCGCTTCCGGGGGAGGTCCACCGCCTGGAGGAGGAGCCCCGGGTGGTGGCGGTGGCGGTGGCGGTGGTGGTGGCGGTGGCGGAGGCGGTGGCGGTGGCGCTGCCCCTGCTCCGATTGCGCCCGCACCAGGAGGACATGGACGATTGGGAGGAAACCCACCCCCGGAATTTGATGGCAATAGGGAACAAAGCAAAGCGTTCCTTAGAGCCTTCACATTGTACAGAGGAATGAACCCCAACGTGGACCAGTTAGCCATCCCTTACCAGAGAGCTATGACATTCCTCTCTTACATTAGAGGACCGCTGGTGGACGACTGGGTCGACGAACAAGCGCAATGGCTGGAAGGACAGGTCAACGGCGGAGTGCTCCATAACGAAAACAATTTATGGGACACTATCCACACTCGCTTTGTTCAGGCCTACACCGACACCGCAGAACAAACCAAAGCGCGCAAAGCGCTCCCAAACCTTGCAATGAAAGGAGAAGACATCGACTCATATATAGCACAATTCCAGAACCTTGCCGGGAAGGCAGGGTATAACCTCGATGACCCCATCACACTCGACATGTTCCAAGACGGACTACCAAATGCGTTAGTCATCAACGCCGTTTGTTTTCAACATCCTATTAACTGGGAACAGTGGAAAGACGCTGCAAGGCTGCAGCAGGCCGAGTACCTTGTCCTCAAGGAGCGACTTGGGAAAGGAGGGAAGCCGCGAAAAAGGGGAACCCACTCACGAGAACAATGGGTACAGGCCCTCGGAAAAACACGAGACCCCAACGCCATGGACGTTGGACGAGCTTGAGCCAACGTCACGATCACGGACGCTGACAAGCTCCAGCTTCAAAAGGATGGCAAATGTTTTAGATGCCGTGAAAAGGGGCACATCGCGCGTAACTGTCCACAAAAGGGCGCGCGCGCGGCTGTATCCGCAACCACCTCATTGACTTCCACGTCTACAAGTGTACCAACTCCCGCCATCTCTTCTGTCACCATACAGTCTAATCGCGTACTTTCGGTTGAAGAACAGGCGGATGCTCAGATCGCAGCAATGAAGGCACAGAGCCAGGAAGTGCGCGATCTAATGGTGGAAAAGTTATTCGGAAGAGAGGATTTTCCCGACGCTTGAACCCGGCGGCCTGGGCTAGAGCACTCAACCTTAACGTGTACCATAGCAGATATCGATCAATGAGAGTCCCCGTGTTATTCAAATCTGCGCACGCGACGGCCGAAAGACAAGTCTTGATAGACTCAGGAGCAACGGACAATTTTATTTGTTCAGCATTACTCAAGCGACTCCAAATCTCAACACGAACTGCCGCTAATTCCATCAGGATATGGAATGTAGACGGAACTCATAACCAAGACGGCGCCATCACACAATACGCCGACCTTGTGGTGCGAACCGGGAAAGAAGAAAAGACGCTTCGCTTCTTGGTGACAAATCTAGGAAAAGACGAAGTAATCTTGGGATACCCATGGTTTACAGCATTCGAACCCAAAATCAGGTGGGGGGATGCTACGCTTGATGAAGAATGGCAACCGGTCGTCATCACTAGCCTGCACTTGTCAGACGAAGCCACGCCCATGGAAGCTTCCATTCGGGCGTTGGAGACGTATGAACTTGATGAGGAGGCATGGGAACAATTGATGGACGAGGAGCAAGAACCCCATATTGCATGGCTACGAAAAACCACTACGGCATCGGAATTAGCGCAACGAGAAGCAATGAAAAAACCCCAGCGCACCTTTGAAGATATGGTACCCGAAGAATACCGACGACATGCCAAAGTATTCTCGGAAAAAGCATCTAACCGCTTTCCCCCTGTGCGACCCTGGGACCACGCTATCGATCTATTACCAAACGCCCCAGCCACATTAGACTGCAAAGTCTATCCGTTAACACAGGACGAAGGGGTAGCACTCACCGCCTTTCTTACCGAACAACTAGAAAAAGGGTACATTCGAGCGTCGAAGTCACCCTACGCATCCTCCTTCTTCTTCATAAAAAAGAAGGACGGAAAGCTACGGCCAGTCCAAGACTATCGACGCCTCAACGACATCACTGTACGAAACCAATACCCCCTTCCTCTAATCCCAGAACTTATTGACCGAATACGGGGAGCGCGCCTATATTCGAAGCTGGACATTCGTTGGGGGTACAATAACGTTCGTATTAAAGAAGGCGATGAATGGAAGGCGGCGTTCAAAACTAATCAAGGGCTTTTCGAACCCTTAGTTATGTACTTCGGACTCACCAACTCCCCATCAACATTCCAAGCAATGATGGATGACCTCTTTCGAACTCTGGTTCAAACAGGAGAGGTAATCGTCTATATGGACGATATCCTAATTGCTACCACCGACGATTTACCACATCATCGAGCCGTACTACACGAGGTGTTAAGGATCTGTGAAGAACAGGACCTTTACGTCAAGCCAGAGAAATGTGTATTTGAGGTGCGCCAAGTGGAATACCTGGGACTCATAATCGGACACGGAACCATTCAGATGGATCCGGTCAAAGTCCAAGGTATCCAAGAATGGCAACCGCCGAAGAACCTCAAGGAAGTACGAGCCTTTTTGGGCTTTTGTAACTTCTATCGAAGATTTATCCGAGGATTCTCCGCAAAGGCACGGCCACTTCATGACCTAACAAAAAAGGAAATGGGGTGGCAATGGGGACAAAAACAACAAGACGCATTCGACGCCATTAAGAGATGTATCGGTGATGAACCGGTGCTTCTCTTTCCCGACTTGGAAAAGCCGTTCGAACTAGAAGTGGACGCATCAAATGTCGCGATAGGGGCTGTATTAAATCAAATAGGCCCAGACAAAAAACTACACCCAGTAGCGTTTCACTCCGAATCACTAAGCCAAGCAGAGCGCAATTACGACATCTATGACCGAGAACTGTTGGCAATAGTGAAAGCGTTACGGGCTTGGAGAACGTATCTGGCAGGATCCCCTCACAAAATAATCATTCACACCGACCACGCCAACCTTCAGTATTGGAAAGAACCAAGGAAGATCAGTAGACGAGTCGCGCGCGAATTCCTGGAATTGTCAGAATATGACTTCATTCTAAAGCATATTCCGGGATGCCGCAATGGACGTGCGGACGCCTTATCCCGAAGGCCCGATCATGGAACAGGGGAAGAAGACAACAATGACATTATTGTTCTTCCTGCTGAACGATTTGCCCGCGCAGTAGAAGTGTCTATGCATGACATGGACATCTGGACTCAAATTTCACAAAACCTCGATGAAAAAGACGTTTTGCGCTGGGTAGAGCCGTATAATTTGAAGAAATTAAATGGCTTATGGTGGAAAGGAGAGGCCCTTGTCGTTGTCGGGGACAACGATCTTAAGAGGGGGGTAATCACCTTTTTCCACGACACTCCTAGTATGGGACACCCAGGAATTGCCAACACGTACGAGCTGTTACGACGGGACTACTGGTGGCCCAACATGCGGAAAGATGTAGAGGAGTATGTCAAAGGATGCACAACGTGTCAAGCCAACAAAATAAACCCTCATCGACAAAAACCGCACTTGTTTCCGATAACAACAGACCCAGATGCGGAACCCTTTGAAGTCGTCTCTATGGACTTCATCACAAAACTACCTCCGTCCAAGGGATACGACTCTATCCTCACCATCACTGACCATGATTGCTCGAAGGCAGCAATCTTCATACCCTGCAACGAGTCGATATCTGCGGAAGGAGTGGCGCAACTATACTTACACCACGTATACCCTCACTATGGAATCCCGCGAAAGCTCATTACGGACCGAGACCCCCGGTTTACGTCAGCCTTTATGAAAGGACTGTGTGCGACCCTAGGTATCCGTCAAAATATTTCGTCAGCATACCACCCCCAAACGGATGGTCAGTCGGAACGGACAAACCAATGGCTTGAACAATATCTTCGCCACTGGAGTAACGTGCAACAAGACAACTGGGCGGAAGCATTGCCGATAGCACAATTCGCTCATAATTCGTGGCCAAATGCGACCACGAAACACTCTCCATTTTCCCTTATCATGGGGTGGGAGCCACGAACGACGTGGACCCCAAAACCCACAACATCCCCATCAGTAGACCAACGCCTAGAAGAAATGGTTGTTAGACGGCAACATGCGCAGGACTGTATCAAACATGCGCAACAACTGATGATGAACCGAGGGAAGACCCGCTTTATCCCCTATCAAGAGGGCGCTCAAGTATGGCTAGAAGGGACGAATCTTCGGACCTTTTACCCTACCGCAAAATTAGCACCAAAAAGATATGGTCCATTCCGAATCAAGAAGGCGTTATCAGAAGTTTCCTATGAGCTGGAGTTGCCGAAGGCTTGGAAGATTCACCCCGTGTTTCACGCAAACCTTCTTATGCCATATAAGGAGACGGAACTACATGGGGAAAACTTCGCGCGGCCTCCACCTGACCTTATCGAAGGAGAAGAGGAATTCGAAGTAGAGCGCATCCTGCAATCAAGGTTATACGGCTGAGGGCGCAAACTTCAATTCCTAGTTCAGTGGAAGGGTTTTCCCATGAGTGACAGTTCGTGGGAACCCTTGGAAAATGTACGACACTCAGCTGATCTTATCGCCGACTTCTATCGGCAACATCCTACCACCGAAGGGGCTGGACGAAAGATATAAACAGGGGGATCAACAACCAAGAGACGCATCTTGGCCTCACCCTCCATCATCCCTACTAATCCCATCGCCGACCCTCTTGTCCTTCGTTACCCGCTACTATGATTCCTCCATGCTACGACTCCCGTGAACGATCCGACGACCAGAAGAAGCTCTTTGAGAGCTGGAAAGAATCTGGTTACAGCCAGGAGTTCTGGACATGGTTGACATCGCCTTCATCGTCCTCATCCACCCCTACATCTGCCATATCTCCTCTTGATCTCCTTGAACTTAAATCCGCCATCCTATCCCTCTTCATTACCACTGCCGTCGACACCCTTACCACTGCCAGCGATCACCGCAAGCATCGCCATTTGGATCCACAAGCGGTCGTCCCCACCAAAACCCCCTCCACCTGTGACACTCCATCTGATAACGACGATCCATGGGCATCGCCGCCCCAGATCGAAGATCGGACGAAACCATATCGACAGATATGGGGCTATGGTGCTAAGGACGAGTACATTTTCACTTGGATCACTTGGGATGGACGCTGGCTCTGTGAAGAGCCCACTGAGGAGGAGGAGAAGTACCTGCGCGCCGCCTGGAAGAAGTCCGGTCCCCCTGTCCCAGTCGATCGCGTCTGCCATGCTAGGGGCTAGCATGGGTCAGATGGGGGGGTAATGTTACGATTTCTTGCCTTGCGACGCACTGCTAAGGGGACTTCTTACCATTTTCCCTAAAGTTGACGCCACGCGTCCCTCTATCCATGGATTCCTATCTTTGCAACTCTTTCCCCTGCTTCACGTGACTTGTCTCTATTCCCGCACGCCTTGTACGTCATGAACAGTTCTATCTTTGTTTTCTTTGTCATTGTTCCCCTCGACGTCACCCTACACCCAGACCCCTCACATATCTGCCTTCATGGACAGCCTCGCCTCTTTATCTTTGACTTCCTTCCACACCTGACGTCCCTTGTGATCCCCTTCTTGACTGATAGGCATTGCGCCTTTACTATACATTGATTGCTGCTTCTATGATACGTTCTGCGATGACCCATGACTGCATACTATACGCCATATACTGGCTGCCACCTGGTCCTCTGACCACCGCGTGTCACTGATAGTTGACTCATGATCCTGTCTTATCTCTGACATCGTACGATACCTGTCGCGCCCATGTGTTCCTCATGGCGCCATCTGTTTACCTTACTATGTGGCTCTGTTGTTGTCTCTTTGAGCCTTGTACTAGTATATAGGTCGTAGTCGGACTGGCTTGTACAGCAGTTCTGACTTCTTGTGTAAATACCACATCAGTACTCACGAACCCGCCCTTGACTTGCCTTTGTGCTTAAGTCCCTCGCTCGCCTTCGTGCCTGAGCTTCGTCTTCTCTGACTAAGGTCGATAAAGCTTTCAAAGCTAGAACGACTCTTATTCATCACCGAACTGAGTCCTGAACCGACTCACTCTATCAGAATCCCTGACAAGTTGACTTGAAGTACACGTCGTACTTAACGCCCCTGTGGTGGCGTTACAAGTGATGTGTCTCTTCAGGGAGGCGAGGCTTTTTTTCAGGACCTCAAGCGCAAGCGCAAGCGGCACAGAAGTCATGGGGTGGGGCAGGTACAGGAGGTTTGGACCTGTTTGGTATCAATATTTACGAGTCCAACTAATTGTTTTTTTCGAATTTAATACACTATAGTGCATTAGAATTAGCCTGATTGAAGTAGCAGTGTGGTCCCCAAACCCGATAGAACCCGATAGTTTGACGTTCAACACGTTCAACCCCTGGCCAAGTATCGGATACCAATGTGTGATTCCCAGCCAAATAGGTATCGGATATCGGGGACTGCGTATCTATCGGATAACCCTGCAAACCAACCTCGTCTTGACAAAAAGCTATCGGATATGAGGGAGTATCGGTATATAGGGGTACCGGATAAGAGGGAGTCGACTGTATGACATTACGTCCAACAGGATTGAGTTGTGAGTTTGTTGATCTTCTTTAATTGAATCAACATCTGTCTAGCTGACTCGAGTCCCCGCCTTCCATCTAATCCCGATTCCCGGTAAATAAGTCTCCGGCGCCTCGACATTTCCACCCCAAGACTGGGCTGGCGAAATCCCAAGCTAATTCTCTTGTCTGTATCTGTCTTAAAAGACTTGTGAATACAATGTGCACCCATATGTCGGTGTGGGGGCAGGTTGACAGGTCTCCATTCCTCAGGTCCTGGCTACGGACACTGCTGTGGAATGGTAAGGCCCAGTGATACTTGGTACATCAAGTCTTCCTCCGAATATGTATGTATGTTCTGACCCCTTTTTGAAAAGGTGACTCATCTCGTTGAATTTATTAGGTTTCTTGCCGAGGACATGTGCGCTCTCTGGCACATTGAGACCCCAGCCGCACTCCGGACGGACTGAGCAGGCGAGGTCACAAACAGGTCTGACTCGGCATCATGACAGCATACAGACGGCGATTACCTCATTCATCGTCAGTTGCGGGCCTTCTACACGCTTATTTTCATTCAGTTCCCCATTAGTTCGTCCTTTGGACCAGACTCCATATTTGGTCATCGACTCAGCAGCTTTCAAATTGCGTAGCGGGAAAAAAACTTCAAGTCCACACAGCTCATTCTTGTTGCCCACTATTTTTTTTTCCTTTCGTCTGTGTCGGCCCAACACTATTGTGATGAACAATTCTACAACAGTCCGGCTTATCTGCGTTCTCATTGATGACGACCTCAAGATCCGTGACTCGCCATTCACCATCAAGGTACCCACTGATGGAGAGATTAGCGATGTCATCCGCTATGTGCAAGAGGTCACGCCTTCACTTAAGGACAGAGATCACGGAAAATTCAGCTTCTTTAAGCCTCCTTCAGAGAGCCCCGTCTATGTTTCAAATTCCACCCATGGGCTTCAATTGTCTCGAAAGCACCTTGGGAGTTCCCTGTGCATAATCGACAAAGTTAGTATGTTTCAGGAGAAGGGCGACAACTGCCGCTCCAATATTGATGTCGTCATTCACGTTGGTTCTGGGGAACACGGTGCATTTCTGTACTTTCTGATCGATAAAGCATGTCTGACGCCCTCCCGCTGGCACAGGTGGTCCCGTCCTGCACACCTTACCCAGGCGATCGGACAATAGCTTGCTTCATTGTGTCACATTTTGTTTGCGAAACCGCAAAGAAGTCCAACTCCCCCCTGAGGCCCGGCTCAAGGACAATAATATCAGTGAATTGCCAATGGATGAAGTACCTCCTGATTTTATTCAGCAACTCGAGCGAGACTTGCACCTCCAGCGCTCCCCTGGCCACGACGTAAGTCTTGCAACGTGATCCAATGTGATCTTACTGACTATGAGTCAATTTCAGACGACAACTCGATCTTTGTTAGATTCTGTGAAGGTGCTCCTTGGAGATGAGGCTTTTCAGAAATATTTTACGGGACCAAATGATGAAACTGAGATGCGCCGCGTCACGGCTGTTGAACTGCTTCATTATCTCGACACCCTCGTCGACCAGCACCTCTCGAGCAAAGAGGCATATAGAGGTAGAGCAGCGTCACACATGTACAGTCTCCTAAGGAGATTCGCTATCACTTCCCCCCCTCCACGCAGTCCAATGTTCAAGTTGTAAGTTTCAATTTCTGACATAATCAACCGCCACTCTGATTCACGTCATAGTGACGTCCCGTGGTACTTTGGTCTGGTTGTGGAGGTTGGCCAAACGCTGCACAAATATACCCCTCGCAGTGACATTTTCATGAGCATCGAGGATTTTCCTCATTTATTAATTGAGATAAGTTCTGACAAGACCAACAAAAGGGACAAGTCTCGTATGCTTCTACAAGCCGCTTGCCTTGTTCGCCTGGGCAACAGGCTAATCACGGACAACTCCTCCACATTTTTTGTAAAAGCAATCTACATCAACTACGACTACCACGCTGATGAATACACGTTATATCAGAAAGGATCGGAACCTGATAAGGTATGTTCCTCAAGACGTTTCTGCTTATTGTCGCATGAGGAGAGGGACTGACACTCGTGGTAGGTCGAATATTGCAAGAGGCCCTTCAATTTTTCTAACAGACGCGACCTGTTCACACTCGTGTTCCGCACTTATAACCTACTCCACTCAACAAGAGCTCTGCACGCAAGACTCCCTCGGCTGAGCGAGATACTATCAAATCTTCAGACTGAGACCGAGGCCTTCCCATTTGCAATGTCCCGGAAGCGTGGTGCTGAGGGCCCGGACAGCAGCGGGTTTTCAAAACGAAGGAACCAACAAAGTGGTCCCTCTTCTATGGTAGTAAGCACTTCACAAAATCGATCCGAGGGCACAGTCACTTGTCTTGGGTAACACAAACATTGCGAAACTCGCGTGATATAAAGTGACTCAGTTGTACGCCAGAAAATTGTCTTCGAACTGCTGTACTGAGGACATCTTTGAGATCATATGGTTCTTTCCCAGTCGCCAATCACTGCCAGTACTACTGTATAGCCACTAAGAGTCTTCCAAAGATCGCACATAGAGTGTGCGATGTAATGCACGGTGGCCACCACCTATCGCTGGGTCCAGAGTGACGTATTCAAACAGAAAATCGGCGGTGAGGTCGTTGCGTTGCTGTGGCTGCGCCAGGGTCTGCCGTTATCCTTCTCACAATATTCTATTCATTCATCTGGGCGCCACAGATTGTGCGTGCTCAACTGTCATCGGACGAGTCATCAGGAAATTGGAGTGTTACTAGAAAGCACTATGGAGCTGGCAGCGCTCAATTTTAGTGTGCGCTAGTTGCCCCTGGTAACGACAGGTCAGGTCCATTTTGCTGATGGACCCTAAGGCGCATGCTGCTTGCCACATTCAAGTGCGCCCCTTCTCGCGTCTGGATGTATGCTGACGCACCCTGCAGAGGGCGCACGCAGATATACAAGGATGCCCGAATTACATGTTGGACATGGGACTACAGCGCATGTCTTTGACATTCTACTAGTAGCCCCATTTTTTTGACTTGTTGCACCGTTGCTGACTCTCGGTCTTTGTGCACGGCGTGAGTGTGCCCACTCATGTTGTTCGTGTGCGCGAACGTGGCGCTGCTCAACGTTCAACGCTCAGCCTGCAAGTATCGCTAGGACCGCAGTCCTTCCTTCCCAAGCGCACGTGTTTGTCTTTCTCTTTTTTCCTTCTCCTCGCTCGACTTGACTTGTTCATGCAACGTTCATGGCCGTGCACGCGGACCACATACTGTCTTGATTCCTACATTATAAGTTAGTCGTCTACAAGGGAGAGCTCTCGAGGAGGGCAAGTCAGGAAATCAGAGAACGAGCTAGCGTTGGGCTCGTGCGTAGTAGCAAGCGTAGTAGTGTCGAAATCTGGGGGATGTACATTAGGAGGGTCGGCTTGAGTATGAGGAATAAATTCTTCTCGCACGATCATCCTTGAATAAACGTAAAATTTAATCATAAGGATTTTGTAGTACCGCACTGCACTATTAGTCGGCGCTTTTTCATAGTATTGCGTAGTGCATGTTGTCGGTGCATCACCACATTCCCACGCCTTCCAGTAACCTGTTATTGTCCTACTATCGTCCGCGTCGGCTCATTGCCATTATGACGAACAATTCTGCAACAGTCCGGCTCATCTGCATTCTCATTGGTGACGACCTCAAGATCTGTGACTCTCCGTTCACTATCACGGTACCCTCTGAAGAGGATTTCGGTGGGGTTATCCACTATGTGAAAGGGGTCACTCCTTCACTAAGGGACAGAGATCACGGAAAGTTCAGCTTCTTCAAGCCTCCTTCAGACCGCCCTATCTGTATTTCACATTCACACCATGGGCTTCAGTTGACTCGAGAGCACCTCGGACGTGCCCTGCTAATAACCTGGAAAGTTAGTGAGGTGTTTCAAGAGAAGGGTGTTGACCGTCGTTTCGATATTGATGCCATCATTCATGTTAGTTCTGGGGAACATGGTACGTTTTTCTACCTCCTGATTGATAAAGCAATGACATTCTCCCGCTGGCACAGGTGGTGTCGTCCTGCATACTTTACCTGCGGAATCAAGTAATAGCTTGCTTCGCTATGTTACATTTCGTTTGCGAAACCTTGATGAAGTCCAACTCCCCCCTGAGGCCCGGCTTAAAGACAATAATATCAGTGAATTGCCAATGGATGAAGTACCTCCTGATTTTATTCAGCAACTCGAGCAAGACTTGCACCTCCAGCGCTCCCCTGGCCATGACGTAAGTCTTGCAACATGATCTGATGTGATCCTACTGACTATGAGGTAATTTCAGATGACAACTCGATCTTTGTTAGATTCTGTGAAGGTGCTCCTTGGAGATGAGGCTTTTCAGGAATATTTCGCAGACTCGGATGATGAAACTGAGATGCGCCGCGTCACAGCTGTTGAACTGCTTCATTATCTCGACATCCTCCTCGACCAGCACCTCTCGAGCCAAGAGGCATACAGAGATAAAGCAGTGTCACACATATACAGTCTCCTAAGAAGGTTTGCTATCGCTTCTCCCTCTCGGCACGGTGCGAAGTTCCTGTTGTGAGTTATGATTTCTTATGTAAGCAACCGCTCTGATTCACGTCATAGTGACGCCCAGTGGTCCTTCAGTCTGGTTGTAGAGGTCGTTCAAACGCTGTACCAATACACCCCTCGTAGCAGTTTCTCCATAAGCACCAAGGACTTTCCGTTTTTGCTACTCGGAGTATCTTCCAACGACAAATTCCAGAAGGGGGATCTGCATCGTATGCTTCTGCAAGCCTCTTGCCTTGTTCGCCTGGGCAACGCACTGCTCAAGGACAAGTCTCCCACGTTTGTCGTAAAAGCAGTCTACATTGACCACGACTACTGTGCCGTTGAATACACGCTATATCAGAAAGGATCTGAACCTAGTGATGATAGGGTGTGTCTCTGCGTATTGTCACATGAGAAGAGAGACTGACACTTGTGGTAGGTCGAATATTGCAAGAGGTCCTATAATTTTTCCGTCAGACGCGACATGTTCACGCTCATTTTCCGCATTTATAACTTCCTACATTCGATGAGGGCTCTACAAGAGAGACTCTCTTCTCAGCTACCCACTGCACTATCGTCAATTCTGACCAGGACCGAAAACCTCCCAGGTCTCACAAGAGAGTACGGCCCTAACGATGATTGTTCTTCAAACCAGTGGAGTGAAGAGAGCAGAGACCCATCGACGACAGGAATCACTTTTCGAAACCCAGAAGTGCAGGCACTCATCCAAAGAGATGGCTACACTTTACTATCCGAAGGCAGTGCGCGACTGAAGCCGACAATAGGCAAAGCCATCTCAAGTCATGGTCGCGTAGGCATAGTCGCTCTCAAGTTTCTCGACGGTGTAACGGAAGAACTCCAAGTTCTAAGGCACTTGCAAGCGATCCAATCAGAACTCAATCGTACCATCAAGTTGCTGGACGTTATCAAACTTAATATCCCACCCACCAACGTTGTTCGCAACGTGATCGTGATGCCATGGCAAATGCCGTTGACTCGATGCTTGAGGGAGGCCCACTTTCCCTGTGCGGTGGAGTTGCTTCGCGTTCAATTCCTAGAGGGGGTTGCATTTCTACATGAGTGCGGAATTGCTCACCTCGACTTGAAACCCGAGAACGTCCTCGTCGATGGTAAGCGCGGTTCACTGTTACCACAGTTGTCAATCATCGACTTCGGCCTTTCCATTTTTGTGGAGAGCGAAGAGACCTTGGTTGAGGGTTATCGTGGGACTAAGTCTTGGGTCGCCCCGGAAGCCGGAACTGAACATGGACCCGTGATGAAATATAGTGCACTCCTGGCTGACCGGTGGTCTTGTGGACAAGTACTCAAGTACTTCGCGAGTTTCCTTCCGGCCGGCAGCACTTCAGTTCTGGGGTTCACATATGCCGGACTGCTTAGTGCGGATCCGAGAAAGAGGCCTCCATTGAGGGAGGTACTCCGGAGTCTTCGGGGAACGAGTGCAAAAAGGCGCAGCGGTGATGGGAGTGAGGCGATTGTGGCACAGAAACGGTTTCGTATGTTGTGGTAGGTCTATTATTTCTTCGTCGCGCACGTGTGCTCAGTTCCAGACTTGTATGTGATGCAGCCCTCCTGACCCAACGAGTGTTCTATGCTGACATAACGTACGAAAGTGCGTGACGACACTATGCTCGCGAGGTCTGGTCGGGTTCTGTTCTATATGGTGACTCTACAAGGATCAAGACAAGGGGTTCACGCGGCGATAGGCTGAGTAAGAACCAAGAGGACAAGTTGCATTAGCAATGTAGAGAGAAGTACAAGGGAGGATGCATACCTGAGTAAGAACCAAGAGGACAAGTTGGTTCTACTCAGGTCGCTACAGCAGGGTTTATATACTACTGCGCTCATTGTATTACTAAGTACTTTAGTAAGTGTAATGACTCATGTGCTGACGCGTCGTATCTATTAATAGCCCTTATCTATTGTGCTGACTGATGCACACTAAGCGGCTATGACTATTTGATGACGCGGCCTCCTTATCTGCTGAGTAAATCCTAGTACAACGCGTAATACTACTCTAGTAAGCGTTCTATTGTATTCTACTACATTCTAGCCAATTACAACAAGCACATGCGCTATTGTTATCTATAACAATAGAAGTCCGAGAACGGCAAGACTGTCACACAGTCAAATAACATCACATGATGTATCCCACGATCATGTGACCCAAAGTTACGTTTTTTTGGGACTTGTATTGATAGTGCCGCTCTCCCTCGAATGTGAAAGTGATATTTGTTGTGATGGGGAATTCAATTATGGGTATTAGGAAATTGCGCAGCTTTCAAGTTGAGTCCTCAAACAATACAGTAACAGATTTCTCTGGATGTGTTATGGCACTCCCTTTTCAACTCGCCCTTCCCAACAGAGGCGGCGTATGGAGGTGAGTTTATTAAATTGTATGTGTATTTATGCTGATATGATACCTCTTAGGGAGAAGATGACGGCCCAAACTTACACTTTTGAGTAAATATATAGGACTTTCTTGCTTACTACTCCTGTCTTCTGTTCTTTTAAACATTTTGTTACACTTTTTTAGACTCGGGAAACCCACAACTCGGCAACCCAATTCCCCCCTTGTCGTCCCCCCCGCATGCCTTGCTGTCGCGTTACTGTCGCCACCATGATTGGGGTCACATGGCCCGTGTTGGCAGAGTGCCTCGGTGGTGGCAGAGGCACGCTCATCGGCGCCAGCAAGCCCTGCAAACGGCGAAAAAAAGTCAAGTATTACAATGTGACTCCACAAAGTACTCGCTAATCGAATGCCCGTACTGTATCTCAGCACGGTGTCCAATTCCAAGGACTAACCTGCATCCAGATCGAGTATTCTCGAACGTGAGGCCGGGGTGGAAACCCAGCCTGCAATTCCGCATCCGTAAGAATTCCGCATTCGAACGCGAGGCCAAGGACTAACCCGCATCTGAATCGGGTTCTCCAAGACACAACCGCAGCGTGCAGACCCACAAGCGTACAGTTCACGCATTCTTGAACGCGAGACCGAGGCAAAACTCGCGCGGGTCAGTGACTGAGCCACGTCAGTTGTGCTCAGCACCTAGACATGTCGGCGTCCGGTTCAGTTCACCGTGTCGCATTCCACAACCACAGCACGCAAACCCACGAGCGTACGAATCCCTCAATCTCGAACGCGGCACGAGGTGCAACTCGTGCGGGTCAGTGGCTGAGCCGCACGAGTGGTGCTAAGCATGCAAACGTGTCGGTGCGCGGTTCACTTTACCTGTACTATCTATAGGGTACACTGTACAGTAGTCTGGTCAATTTATTCACTTTGCATGGCGGTAAAATTACGACACAACTCAATCATACGCTGTAGTCATTGCACAAGGGATGAGCGAGTGAATGTCTCGCTCGCAATCATGCCGTGCCGTCTTCAACTAGTTTCCATGATTAGTCGTGAGTTGCTATTTCAATGTCTCGAGTCTTAGTGTCTCGAGTCATTGACTCAAGATGTTCCGATGTCGGCTGTCGTGCTGGATGCAACCCCAATGAGATCCGGGTAACAACGGCGATATTATTATAAATAATTTCTACTAAATTATCATCATGATTGACTTAGATTCATTGTCAATGAATGCCCTGGTTATATGAGGCTTTTATAGGCATTTACATTATAAATGGGACCATAATGTATCCAGAGGCATCACCCTTCCTTCATTGTAGAGTATATTGTAGATGTGCTCATGCTGTTTTGTGTGTGTACATTGTGGACTCTTTTGGACTATTTTCTTCATAAAATAACAATAGAAATAGGCCCCACATCCTGAAATGCCCACAGTGTCTCATCCACCCTTGTCCCACACTCAGACACCCTTATCCACCCTTCTCCACACACCACCCCTATATTCACTGTTGTCCACGCTTGTCTACACTCATCCGCATCACTGACACTTGTCCACCTTCACCAACACTCATCCAATCTAAATATGCAGTCTGATATTGGATCACAATCTCTGTCTGGAGGATCACAGCTATCATCCACAGCTCCTGCCACAGCTCCTGCCCATCCTATTGATGATGTCTTTGAGATTACTCAGGAGGATGCCAGTATTCTAGAAGAATACATCGAGGAGTTCAAGGAAGGTGATGCAGACACCCGCTCCAGGATTATTGCAAATGTAATGGCGGAGCTATATGCACTCCGAGATGGTACAGTATCTTTCAATAAGAAAGATGCTGACAGGGTACTTCTCCTCATATCAAATGAAGGAGCACTGAAGCTGATGGTCCATAACAGAGGGTTAGAAAATGGTTTTACAACCGCTATTCTCCACCTGAACGGAAATACATTAAATTCACCCGCAAATGGTCCGCCAGAAATACCTTTTACCACCTACATCGAGATGAAGTCATGCTGGAAGCGGAGCAAATGTCTGGTGCTCGTCCTGGATCACAGGCTTTCCTAGGCTCACTTCAGGACGCAACAACTAAGATCTGGTCAACATTATCTGCGGAGGACCAGCAGAGATATTCCAATCTAGCAACTAGGTGGTCGGATGATGCCCCCCCTCCCCATATCCAAGCTAGGTACTTATGTCAAATCCAGGTTCACTGCTCTGACACTCCTATTAATGCTGCTATCAACAGAATGGCTAGTTCCATGAGTGGGAAAATCATCCGAGACTTTCAAGCCCAGTTATTCAAAACTTGTGGTATTCGATGTGTAGTTCTGACTGCACATGAGCATGAAAATGGGAGCATCATTACTGGGATGTAGGTCCTTCAGGAATACACACTGTCGGATGGTTGATGCCTTGCATGCACAGTGATGAAGCAAACAATCTACTGGATGATGGGACTCGCTTTCTCAAGTATTGCCCCAATTGGAAAGATGCTCCGCTTTTCAGAGAATGGCAGAAATATGCCAAGATGTGTTTCAGAGGAGGTTGGCACTTTCTCTTAAATCCTATAGATTATGGTGCACTCATCCCACTTCTAGGTGATGTCCACACTACTCAGAAGGGCCGCCCCAAAACAGTCAAACCTCCGATTTCCATTCATATCAAATCCAATGGGTGCCCTGATATTCCAGCCATCACCAATGCAGATGGGTATAATGCCAAGGCGGTGCAGGCAGTGATCCGAGATTATGTTACTACCCACATCCGTGAGTTGTCTGTTTATTATTTCAGCTGTGTGTGCTACAGTTGCATTAGGATATGTCTCTGGGAAGAAAAAGGCAACCATTCCATGGGCAAAGCTGTCTCAGGACCCATCTTCTTGGATAAAGCCAGAATGTGTTCCAGATGGCTTTCAGTGGGCAGACCCATCCAAGCTCCGCATTGGCGATGTGTTTGACCTCCTAAATCACTGGAGGCAAAGAAAGCAAGATCACCTTGAACCACTGATCTGGGTGTCCTCATGCCCTCTCCTCAAAGATGTGGAGCAGCCATCTAAGCACCGCCGAGCTCCAAAACGGCGACAAGGTCATGATACCGATGTGGGCGGTCCTAACGACTCCTCCGACTCAGAGAGTAGTCCTACATCCAGCTCCGATGACCCCTCCAGCTCCGATGGCAATCACAGTGCTCTGCCCAATTCTGATGACAATTCCACAGAGGATGAAGAATCAGAAAACTTTGATCTTGAGGTTTCTCCCCCTCATTCATTGTCTTCTCCTCAGGCCTCAGGTATGATTATCCTATCCTTGGCATACATGAAATGGTGTTTGATACTCTTGATAGGATCATTTCGAGGTGGTAGGAGATACACATCCACTCCCAGTAGTCCTATAGACACTCAACGCAGATCCACTCCAGGTGAGTTACATCTTTACTTAAGTTATCTTACATGATAGATGTGTACTAACTGTTTTCAAGAAATGGAGCGGACATCAAGTCCTAGCCACATACTAGAGGAGAGGCAGGAGAGGCAGGGACATGATAAGGACTATGATAGTGGTCCTGATGACTCTGGCGCATTCCAATCAAGTCCACAAGGCTCCTCCGATGAGCCGGACCATGGCAAGCGGCGAGTAAAAATAACTGAGAGAGCAAAGTAAGTATATTATCCCTAGAAGTGAACTGGCTGTCTGATCAATATGCCAGATATATGGACACTGGTAGAAGTGTAGGAGGAATTAATACCCACTTCTTACAAAGGTAGAAATATAACCATTGTACTTGCCCACATACCCAGTGTGCTATGAAGGATGAGTTGTTCCCACTTCACTGTCATTCATTTGAGCTATCCAACATCTCCACCTACCTCCGACCTTATCTAATGTCCTCCGATGTCCTCTTCCTCCACTTGATATTCTTTTCCTCTAAGGACTGCTCACTCTCCTTCATCCTCTCTCCGACTTACTAATACCAATCTGACCTCTTCAGAGGTATTAACCCTTGCCCTTCCAAAACCTGATCACCCTCATCCACCCATCTTAGTGTTATCTGTCTGTCCTTTTCTCATGCAGGGATGCCCCCTGGTTTAGACAGTGGTGTGCAAGTGGTTGCTCCGAGATGGAGGAGAACACACCTACTTACCAGAGTGTGGAGATGTACCCTGGTCCGATGAAGGGTGTTCAGAAGTGGACATGTACTCTCCAAAGTGTAGAGATTCCCCCTAGTCCAGTCAGTAGTGTGCAAGCTGTTAGACCAGGATGGAGGAGTGGATATATACTTACCAGACTGCAGAAATGCACACTGGTCCTACCAGTGGTATGTATGTAGTTGTAACACTGTTGATACCCACCTGCACCACAGTGTATGGAGATGTGTTCTATTCTAACCACTGGCTTACAAGTGGTCGGACCAAGTGGCGGAGTAGAGTGCAGCTTACTTGGCTATGATATTGTGGCCTATGTTAATAAGTGATCTAATAAACACTCTAAGAATCGGAGAAGGTTAGGGGGAGGAGATATCTAGTCACTGGCATGTGGAGATAGAACCATGTCGGACCAACAGTGTCTTAGTAGGTGGAGCAGTGCAGGGGAGTTTGGAGATGATTTCTGGTCCGACTCACACTTTCTATGCTTTGATATGCCTTGGTCCACCAGCCGACGTCGGCTGACCCATGAAATATGGAAGATTCTCCGACGTCGGCCGACGTCGGCTGCCCATGAGTTATGGGAGATTCTACCCGTCGGCTGGCCCATCAATTATGTAAGCCATCGCTGATCCATGGCTGCCTCCTCCAGGTGGTGGAGCACTAGGAGCGGGAACTCCACCTCCACCCCCTCCTGTTGCTGTGAGGGTTGTACTTGCTTGACTTTGCGACATTGTTTTGCTAGGGAATGACAACACTGGCAGATTGATAACGGGTACTGGAACACTTGGGGATTCTGGCTGGTCCACGTCAATTCCTGGTTTCTTCGGTGCAAATGGCCCTACTCCTAAGTCATTGGGTACAGGTTTGTATGTGTACCACTGTCCTTCAGTTTTGGAGTATTCGATAAAGGCCCAAAGCCATTTATCTTCTAGATAGTGAATCGGCTTGTAGGTGTTCTCTTTTGGTTCGAAGATATAGTATCCCGAATATTCTTGACTTTCTCTCCAGACTGCTGATCCTTTGACCTTGTCTGAGAGTTCGTTGGTATGAAGGAGTTCGATGTATTCAGGGGTGAACTTGGCTTTACTTCAGCTGGATGAAGCCACAATGAGAGACTTGACTTAATGTAACGCTACTACAGGAGCGTTAAGTACGACTTGTACTTCGGGGTTCATCGGGTAACAATTTGAGGAAAGTCGCAATCGGCAACTTGAAAGGGGATGCACAGGAACTAGTAGACTCCCGGTGTCTAATAGTTATAGAGGGAAGAAGGCTCAAGCACAACAAGGGCGAGCTAAGTTCAATTGACTCAAGCACAATAAGGGTGAGTCAAGACAACGGGTTCTGGGTTCGCAAGACAAGAGTGTAGTATTACACAAGAAGTCAAGTCTACCGTACAAGCTAGGTAGTACACAACTTATATACAAGTACATGGTGTTTGGCTGCGACAAACACATGACGCGATCCTAGGATATGGGTCCTAGTGAGCTTATCGTACTATAAGTCATACAGAAAGTACTAGTAGTTTCTGCAGAGTCACGCGGGACTCTGACGTCGTCAGCAGATTCTAAAAGTCGTAAAACCTACCAATGGTACGATCATGTGGTAGGTGCGAGATAAGGGCCGAGACTTGAATCTGATCAAATCCTAACCGTAAACGAGTCACGAGTCAATCGATAGGTAAAAGGAAAGAGATCGTAACACAAAGAGAAAAGAGGAAGATACGCTGATGGAGAAGTCGGATAAGAAGGAAGTTGTAACAACAGGGGCACCAAAGGAGTCATTGTGTGAGGGGGGGATGTTCAGCTTAAAAGAGGCCCATAACCTGTAAAGACTGAAGTCCCTTAGTCACAGTAAGAGGTAAACAACTAAGGGACAACATATGCATTCTAATATGCATATATACTACGAATCATGTGAGTATTTAGGGTTTGTGGTGTGACTTCATACTTCTACTTTGACAGAGGGGACAGGGAAAGAGCCCAGCAGGGAGGTGAAAACCAGCAGAGCTGGCAAGAGGTGGGGCAGGAGGTAGCAGGCACAAGCCCAGCAGGAGGATATATGATGCTGAAAACCATCATACAGGAGGGGTGATCTAGAGGCAGGGAGCAGGAAGGTGAGAAAGGGAAGAATGACCCCCATCACCAGGGAGGGTGATGATCCCAAGGGGCCCTCAACCTGACCAGAGCACCAGAGCTCTAGGGGAGATGGTGGTGGTACAAGGTCAAGAAGGGATGTCATACAGCATGTTGGGACGGTGAAATATACACAGACAACCCTATCACGCGATGTCGAAGTATCGAAGTTAGGATCACGTGTACATCACGCCCCCACATTTACGATTCACGTGACTGGAACTATTTACACATCGTGGTATCCATATGTTGTCCCTTAGTCGTTCTACCTTCTACTACCACTAAGGGATCTATAGGTACAGTCTAATACTAGTCGTTCTACCTTCTACTACAACTAAGGGATCTATAGCGTTCTAGTTTTCACACGCGACACTGCGAACCGAAGAGTTTCACTCAATTAGGGAAGGTATCAGACCTCTAGTACAGTAATGTGTAGGTAGACCTAACTTATGCTTTAAACACAGGGGGGTAATGGAGAGGGAGAGAGACGACGATGCTAAGTAACGAACGTGCACGATGTGGAGTAGACGTAGCAAACCAAAAGTAAAAGTCTGAGCAGCATGAACGAACGACGAGGAGACCAGAAAATAGCTATGGGGAGAGAGAAGAAGAGGAAATAGAAGAGGACAAATGCATGATACAGTACACGCCGCACCGACGGCGGCTCGTGAATTTACTTGTCGCTGCTCAGCGCCGTCCCGTGCCGACGCTAGACTGCCACGGGATGTCGCCAACATACAGGCGCGGCGAGAGACCACGCGTCGTGGCAGCGGCCACGCCTGCGCCTGCGCTCGTGACGCGCGGATTGTTCATGGGGCCAGTGCCCAGCGGCGGCGACGGCGTGCCGATGCCAGATGTGTCGCTGGCGGTACGGCGCGTGGTGCGTCTCTTAGGCGCGATCGAGCTCTTCGGCGTGTCGGCGCCCCTGAGGGAAGGTTTGAGCGCAGGTGCGAGGCTGGGCTCGATCTCCCGCGCGAGCTCGCGCACGAGCACCGCGCCGTCCTTGCGCCGCAGCGCGGCGACGGTCTCGTGTATGCCGTAGCGCTCGACCAGCAGCGCGCGATTCGGGTGCACGTCGCAGACGGCGCGGAGGATGCGGAGTAGGTTTAGCTTCACGACCGCCTTGCTGTTGCCGAGCTTCTCGTTGACGCGTCGGAAAAATTGCGCCTTGGCGACGCCGATCGCGATCGGCGTCGAGTGGCGGCATATCTTGAGGAACGGATCGAGCAGATTCTCGAACGAGCCCGCTTTGGCAGAGACGAAACACTTGAGGAGCGCGTCTAGCGACTTGGGTTTTGCTAACTCGTCCTCTACGCGAGCTGTCTCCTCTTGAAGCCTGAGAATACCGAAAAAAAAGGGGGGGGGGCGGAGGTATCAATCGATGCTCCCGGGCCGCGGAAATCGGAAGCAACGTCACATGAGCGTACTCACCATGACAGAATAGACTCGAGGGCACTGACTTGAAAGTAAGGATCCGTGAGAAGCTTGATGTACATCGCAAGACCATCGTGCTGCCGTAGCAACATCCGGCAGCTCTTCCCCGCGCTGGCGAGGTCGCAGAGAATAGAGAGAGCAAACTGTCTGAGAGGAGAACTCGACTCGATCACGCGCATCAGAAGCGGTATGATGCCGGCCTGCGCTGCTTCTTCCTGTCTGCCCTTGTTTAATCGACACAAGTTGTAGCACGTCTGGAAGATATGATTTGACATTTCCTGGGAATATAAACAGTCGTCAGCACCGGGACGGAACAAAGTGGTATTTATTTTCATCGACGTGCCGTGCTGTGAGGTCCCGAACTCTGTTCGTCGAGGATCCGGGTCAGGATCTCAATAGCATTCGCATTTTGCAGCACTTCGAGCAGCATGGCGTTCATCGACAGATGCTTGATCGCCTTGAGCATGTGGACGAGGTACTCTGGCTCGAGGAGTTCGCACGCTCGCAACAACCCTACAAGTGGTCCACATCTCTGTCAGTCGCAAAAAAGGGGTCGATGGTATGCAGTACGCACGTCGGACGACTTTCCGTGTGCCGAGCGCGTTGCGGACGTGGACGTCGGACTGCGAAACCTGGCAGAAGACGAGAAGGATCTGGATGATCTTGCGCTTCATGTCCGCCGCTGCCTCACCGCGGCTTGCCATTACGTTCAGAAGCGCGGATGACAGCGGATCGAGCAGGCCCTCCCGGATGAAGAGACGGCAAAAATCATTCTTCGTGGAGGTCGGACTTTGCAGCTCGAACACGCTCCCGATCCCGTTGAGTGCGTGGACGATCAGCTCGCTCTGCTCCGCAAAATCCTCGTCCAGGAGGTCGACGAGGACCTTCAACCCCCGACAACTTTATGTCGAGGGAGAAAGAAGCGGTGAAGAAGAGAAGGAAAGGGGTGAGAAGGGAATTGGGAACCCACGCGATGGCGAGCAAAAAAGGGGGGGAGTACGTACGAGATGAACATCTGCAAAGTAAGAACCGACGTGTGGCATAACAACTGGATGAAGTTTGATGCCTGCAACCGACACTCGGACGGATACCTTTTGGAAGTGAAGCCTGGCGTAAAAACGATCAGTAGTCAGCGCCATCGAGCCTATATCGGGGCATGACTACGCACCCATCATGACGGGAATCCCGCTGCCACGAATGTGTCAGTCAGCTTTCCCGTAAAGCTCTGAGTGAAGAGAACAAGACAAAGGGGGCTGCGCACCCAATCAGGCAGAAACCCTCCAGGAAGCCCGCGTCATCTGTGACGAGCTATCGGGCCCGAGCGAGTCAGCATGTCGCACATGGACAAACGCGTCAGGGACATGAAAACGCGCTCACCAGATTGATGATCTGTAGGAGCCGCATAATGACATCGCGGGAGCTCCGTCCTTCCAAAACCTCTAAGATCGCAAGCATGCCGTGCGCCGAGACCAGCTGACCCTGCATCTCCGGTGCATCGGACAATATGCTCAACTATGGTTAATGAAAAAAAAAAGTTACACATGAGACCCTATCAGCCCCGTGCTTACGTAGACGGATGAGTGGAGGGAATGGAGACGCAAAACACTCACGAGCTGGTCACAGGCGTCCCGGAGTTGGAAGTCTGGCGCCGAGGGCGTGAGTTCGTCGATGAGCTGGTTCACTGCGGTGGTGAGGCGTGCGTATTTGTCACGCTGCAGGTTCGCCTCCAGGTCATCCTCCGCAAAACCCTCGTCGATCTGTCATAGACCGCGTCGATAAGAGGTACCCTTAGAGCAGTCCAAAAAGCACCAACCTCCGCAAAGGGATCCTCCTCATCCGTGTCCTCATCGCCGAGCTACCGGAACCATCAGCACGCCCGCGCCGCGAGATGATGATCTAACAATGAACCTTACCCAAGACTTGTTCGACAGTCGCGTATTGAGCTGCAGCGTCTGCACTGGATGTTCCAGCGCTGTGGTGGATACGTATACCAGTCAGTCACATCATCTCGCGTATCGTGACAAAGAAAGAAACGCACAGGACCCGTTCGGCTTCCCAAAGACGTCGTCATAGTCCTCGTCGTCATCCTCCGCATACTTGTTGAACTCGCTGCTCGCCAGCCGGCGCGCATCGGACTTGCCAAACGAGCCGCTCGACGAGCCAGCCAGCGACGGCGAGCGTGAGTGGGAGCGCACAGCAAGCGATGGGGGTGCCGCAAACGGAGACGCCAACGCCGACGCCGATGAAGGCAGCACCGGGCTCTGCTGGCGCGAGTGCCCGCGCGGTGCGCGGCCCACCCCGATGTCAGGCAGTGGCGCGGACTTCAGGCCTGGCGACGGTGGCGCGAGTCCGACGGTCTTGATGTCGTCAGGGTGGAAGAGGCCGCGGCGGACGGAAGTCTTCATCTTAAAGTCTGCAAACTTCTCCTGCCATTCGTCGTCCTCCTCGATGCCAACGTCCGAGTAGTCCTCGACGATCGGCCCAATCTCGCGCGGCGGCGACTTGGAGACGATGCCGGCTGGGGCCGAACGCGGGGAGCGGTTCGTAGGCCGGATCGTCTGCGCATTGTCATCGTGCTCCGGCTGTCGCTCCTCCTCGGCGGACGACTTTTCTAGCGCTGAGTAGGTGGGGTTGGATAAAAATGCGAGAGGACATGCGACTTGTACGATACCTTGTAATTTGGAGAACGATATGCCCTCCTCAAAGTCGTCGTCCCAGTTGTCCGTCTGCTCTTCGGGCTGGCGCAATACCGCTGGCAGAGGGAGCGCAAGTGGTGCAGCGTTCTTCGCAGTCGCTGACGGAGCCACCTTCCTTCCGGCAGCAGACGATACAGGGAATACGTTCAACGACGAGGAAAGCGAAGCGTCACTGAGGCGCACTTTGCTGGGTGAGGCGGGGGCTTCTTGCCGTGAGACATCCAGGTGGTCACGCCCGCCATGTTTGGAAGGTCGCGATGGAGCTACAAAGGCGCGCGTTAGACGCCAGAAAAGAAAGCCTTATCACGGGTTACCCACACTTCAGGGCCTCATTCCACTCCTGTACCTTGAGCACCGCCTCATCGAAGTTATAGTTACTAGGCGGCCGCGACGACCCTTCCACTTCCCCCTTTGTGCGCTTTCCGTCTGCCATCTGCTTCTTCGCCGAAAGCATCCATGGGTGACGTAAGAGCTTCTTCGCGGATATCCGGAGGTTGCAGTCTTTCTGAAAACAATGATAGAGGAAGTCTTTGACTATTGGCGACGCGCCCTCGGGGATCGGGGGGCAGTCGTCCTGTACGATTCGGTATAAAGCCTGCATAGGTTTTAGGGCATGGTACGGCGGCCGGCCTTCCAGTAATTCGATCACGGTACAGCCTACGCTCCTGCATAGCAACAAACGTCAAACAAAGGAGAGTCAATCAGACGTTAACCCGAAATCACCAGATGTCGGAAGCAGTGGTCGCGCCGCACTGTTCGATGACCTCAGGTGCCACTGGGTTGTGATGCATCAGTCGAAGAAGGTGATACACGCGTGGGTAAGACTGGGGGCGTACTCCAGTAGGGGCTCCCAACGACAGCATCATCGCTCGCCGCGCCGGCCGCTGTTGTATTACTCGCGACACCAAAGTCGGCAAGTTTGACGGCGCCATCTTTGGTCGTCAGGATGTTGGCGCCCTTGATGTCGCGGTGGATGACGCCCTGGTCGTGCAGGTACACGAGACCCTCGAGGACCTGAGAGACATAGACAGCAACGAGGTTCTCCGGAAACTTTCCGAATCGTTTGCAAATGTTGTGCAAAGAGCCGTTCTCGCAGAACCTGGGAAACGCAGTAAGGAACAGGCACGTGAGGGGAGGAGAATAGGTGGGGGCGTGCGTACTCCAGAATAATGTACAAATATTCTGGCGTTTTCACAAAGCCCTTGTATTTAACAATGTTGGGATGCTAGTGCACACACACAACAATGAGTTCAGCCACTGATAAGCAGACATCGATGCATACATTGAGGTTCTTCAGCAAATCGATCTCAGACTACAGGCAGGGGGGGGAGGGGGTCATGAATGGAAGCCAGTCGCAGCTCAGGTCGACGCGCACCATGATTTGCCCGAGTTCGCCTTTCGGTATATTGCTCAGCTGTATTTCCTTCACGGCCACCGGTCTCCCCGGTTGCCCAATTGAGGGCGCCTGGATGCGTCCAGGGTTCAGAACGAGTCAGGAAATCGGGACACCATCCCCGGACGGGACGACGTACGGTATACCTGCCCAAACGCGCCTTTGCCCAACGAATCTCCGAGTTGCTACGCGCATTAATCGTTCAGACAGGGGTGTGAATAGACAAACGCGCAAACAGGGTGCCGCTCACATAGTCATTGAGGATCTTCGAACTTGCGCTCGTGGACACGTAAGGCACAGTTGAGCCAGTCATTAGTTTCGCGAGTTAGGTGTGGCGTAGGGCCAGAGCGACGCGTATAAGATTGTTTGAAAATGCCCTCCAGTGTGCGGGGATGGTGCTATGCTTGTATCGGGTTGGAGTGAGCGAGCAGAGAGCCGTCTTGTGGAGATAATTTCCCCCTCCGGCGGCTGAGCCGGACTTGGGTTCAACACGGCGGCACGGGACGCGCAGGACCGCCACTTCCACAGAGGCCGGCTTGACATATCCACGAATTCGGCCACCTCTGGGTACAATGCTGCACGCTCTGACGTTCTGCTGCTGCTTCTCTATTGTGCTCGAGGCGATACACTAAATTTAGCACTACTGTTCAGTCATCTCAGGTACGGGCACTGGTGGGAGGGCTCATCACGCTTCTGCGCAGTCAACCATGTCACTATTGTCCCAGGACAGCATTACAAGGGTCTTAGATTGTCCCCCCGAGTCTGCACGGCGACGTTTCACTGTACTGTGCTTGTCGTATGCTGTGATTTGGGGGCCAATCGCGGGCCAAGTCCACGGTGTCCCTGGGAATCCACAGTTGGTCTTTACTGGCGATAGCGTCAATCTTGCTTCGGGCTTATTCATCCACAAATCGCACGGGGCGAGATAGGAACACCTTCGATCACTCGCGGGGCTGCGGGTCTGATATAGGCTCGCATAAGGCGCTACATTAAACTGGGTCCACCTACCAAATACTAATGAATACGTGGTATTACATTTGTCAGTGTTAGACGCGGGTTGCCCATGAAAGGTACTAGGACCCGGACGAGCGACGCCTGTATAACTGAGGAACGACATACAGTACAGCGCACAATATCTCGCCACTGAATGGAACTTCTGTCAGCCCTCTATACTTATGTGTATCTCCAAGTGGTTCATTGGCCCATTGAGCCGCCCAGCTACCGCTCTATAGCCGCTCCTATAACACCCGCACCACCTGCAGTCATGTTTTGGTGACGAGTCAGGTGGTATCATTATTATTTACGCGTTCCTTCCTCCACTACTGTACGAGTTATGGCTTGTGATGCGCTCACGACCACCACAAACGCCCGGACAACGACCCTGCTGATTCTGTGTGCCGAACTGGCCCCGATCGTTGTGTGGCGATGCCCCTCCCAGATCGATCTCAGATCTCCCTTGAGCGGGTCGATGACACGACGGTCATCGTAGTCCGCGGGTTTAAGGACGAGAGCATCTGCCCTGGAAATTTGCCCCGGACCATACATTAACCTGTGCCCTGACACACGGTCGGCGTACTGTACTCGCCCGAGTCAACTAGTACAACACGAGACCGCTGCGTTTGGGGTATCGTTTCAAGCTTCTACCCGGAGGCCCGACGCATGGGCCTACTGTACTTATTGGGTCCTGTGCTGTAGACGACCAGTCACCAAACAACATGAGATACTAATTCCAAAAAAGCGCTTATTGGGCGGCGAACGGGTGGGGAAAGACAGTTTGATGGTCCTTCTTCGCCTTGGTGTTACATACGACCACACCCTAGTCGCCCCTTGTTTGACCCTCAAACCGAGTCAGAGCGACTGTACACCCGTGTGTGTCCAAAGACCAAAAGCAGAAACCACGTTTTGAGGTTAGGAGCGAAATTGCCTTTTTCGCTGACACCGGAGGTCCGGAGAGGGGGGGGGAGGCGTCGCCCCTGGCACCCGGACATGTTGCCACGTTCTCGTCGCTTTGGCGATCCCGAAACAACCTAGTTTCCTGGATCTCTCTCACCACGTCTTGTCCTATCCCATCCCATCCTCCATCGCCGTCTCCATGTAAACAATATCCTTCAAGCGATGTTCCCGGCGTCCCGCTGTCCTGGCGACGAGGTCACCCGATTTTGGCAAGTACGTCGTTCGAAGTCCGTCAGAGAAGCAACGCCGGTCCGTTGCGTCAGTGGCCCCGAGATCCCCAATGCAGTCCCTTTAGATTTCCGAGATATCCGCCCGCGCGCGCGCTCTCTTGCTCGTGTGCGTGATTCCCGGCGACTTCGTGTACTGGAGTGATGAAGTCGCCCCGAGTTTTTAACTTTGGACCTTGGACACGGAATTCGGCCTCCGTTGCCGCCGGTAGGTTGGGCTTATTACGTGGAACTTGGTTTGAGATTTGTAATAAGTATTAGTTAAGACAACAGTCCCCTATGGTAATAACTTTCCCGGTACGATTCCTACAGTATGTGTGACTTACAAAAACGGCACCTAGATCATCCATCCGTCCTATCCATGTATCAAAAAAGAGGGAGAAAAAAAGGAGGTTACGGAGATGTGGTGGACAGTCCAATAATAAATAATTGTCCCGGTATTGCTCTACTCGTCTTCGACAGGCACTTCTTCTGCCTTTGGCACGACATCATCATTGACCTTGTCATCATCATTATCATTAGTATCTCCGGCGATGGCCACCTCGTCAGAGCTTGACCGCTCTGGATCATGGTTGGGCCGATCCGCCAGTTGTTGGGCCTGTCTCACGTTCTCGGCTCGCAACCGTTCGTTCTCGGCAGTGAGATCTCGAATGTACTTGATGGCTGCGCAACAAATACAACGACCGGGGCGGGGCTACTGTAAGCATAGGGGGTTGTGATGTGAAAGTGGAGCCAACTTACCGCTCAGCGTAACATACGCTTTGGCCTGACGCTCCGGTGGGCGCATGTGTTCCGGGAGCGCGTCGCGCAGCTGCGTCATCGCATCCTTGTTCTGAGCCCTGTAGTGGCGCACGTTCATCTTTTTCTTGTACTTTTTCTTGGCCTCGCTCTCACTCGGCTCGGGCGAGACCGCTCGTTCGTCCGAACCCGGAGAAGCGGACGTCCCGAGCATCTCAGACGCCTTGCGTTTTCGCACGGGCGACGTCCGTCTCCGTTCCGAGCCCACCGCCACCATTTGAACGTCCTGTACAGCGTCCCCCGGCATCGTGTTGATAAATGCCGCCATTTGTGCGGGCACGCGGGTGCCACTGGCACCAGCGGGGGTGGCGGAGGTGGCGGCAGAAGTGGGGGTAACGGCAGAGGCGGAGGCAGGGGCAGGGGTGGTGCCGGCATGTGGCGAGGGCACCGTGCCCGGATGCGGGCGCGTGGGAACGTTGGGACTGCGCGTCGAGGAG
>WTXK01000525.1:0-30976 GCA_025769895.1 Lactarius psammicola | reverse complement strand
AAAGGAAAAAATGAACAAAAAACGCCATCCTATCGGGTATTATTCAGCTACACTCAATGAAGCGGAACGAAATTACGACATATACGACCTGGAACTATTGGCAATTGTGAAAGCATTCCGGCACTGGAGACCATATTTGGCAGGATCACCCCACAAGGTGAAAGTGTTCTCGGATCATCTAAATTTGCAATACTGGCGTTCTCCACAGAAGATCAGCAGACGAGTAGCCAGGGAAGTTCTAGAACTTTCAGAATACAACTTTGAAATCCACCATATCAAAGGAAAGCCAATGGACAAGCTGATGCCCTATCACGAAGACCCGATTATGATCAAGGAGAACAGGATAACGAAGGAGTCATAGTACTCCCTGATCAAGTATTCATCAGGGGAATGACAACGGAATCGATTAATGGAATTACTGAAGTCCTGGAACCAAAAGACATGAATCCTGAAGATCCCATATTTAGTCAAGATCAGGAAAAACTATCTTCATGGGTAAACGCTCATTGATTGAAGAAAGTACAAGGAACATGGTACAAAGATGGAAAAAGGGTAGTCACGGGAGGACTATACGCAAGAGGAACCCTAATCAAGGCTCATCACGATTCCCCTGTATATGGACACCCCGGGATAAAGAGAACAGCGGAACTGGTGGCACGATATTATTGGTGGCCTGGAATGAATTATGACATAAAAGAATATGTCAAAGGATGCGCCGAATGTCAACGACACAAGATCAATACCAGGCCCATCAGAGCGCCCATACAACCAATATATCCAAAACCGGAAGCTATGCCGTTTGAAACTGTCACCCTCGATTTCATCACTAAACTTCCCACGTCTCAGGGGTATGACACCATATTAACAGTCACGGACCATGACTGTAGCAAGGCGTTAATATTCATACCATGCAACGAGGAGATCACGGGTGAGGGAACGGCTAAATTATATGCCCGGCACGTATTTCTTCATTTTGGATTACCAAGCAAGGTTATCAGTGACAGAGACCCACGATTCGCAGGAAAGTTCATGAGGGAATTATGCAAAATATTAGGAATCGAACAAAATATATCAACAGCATATCACCCGAGAACCGATGGTCAATCAGAAAGAACGAATCAATGGCTAGAACAGTACCTTCGGTTCTGGACCAACGAGCAACAAAACAATTGGAGCGATTATCTTCCAATTGCGGAGTTTGTTCATAACAACTGGCCTAATGAGACTACAAGGGAATCACCATTTGCAATTCTGATGGGATATAATCCGCGCGCTGATTGGATTGATAGGCCATCACCAATTCCTCAGGTACAATTACGTCTACAACAAATGGGGATGATCAGACAAAAAGCCCAAGAACTCATGATCAAGGCACAAAAGTCATGGGTCAAACACAAGGAAACCCCAAAGTTTAAAGAAGGGGATCTAGTGTGGCTTGAAGGACGTAATCTACGGATCAATCAACCGGCTGCAAAATTAGCCGCTAAGCGACATGGCCCTTTTAAGGTTGCTCAGGTGATGTCCCCATACAGCTATCGATTGGAACTTCCCACGCAGTGGAGCATCCATCCAGTGTTTCACATCGATCTTCTCACCCCTTACAAAGAAACGCTCATACACGGGCCAAATTACTCACGACCACCACCGGATCTTGTGGAAGGGGAAGAAGAATACGAAGTTGAGAAGGTTCTAGATGAACGGCATTTCGGCAGAACAAAGCGACATCAGTACCTGATCAAGTGGAAGGGATACCCAGACTCGGAGAATCAGTGGGTCAATTGGGAAGACATATTCGCCGAAGAAGCAATAAGGGAGTTTGAAACTTCTAAGTCCGCTCCTAGGAAAGATAAAAGGAAGAGACGCAGCGAGCTAAGTTCTTCAGCAAACACCACTGCTACTCCTTCTTCACTCTCACATGCAATGTCATCCCACTCTGCTTCATCCTACTTCGCCCCCTGCCATCATCCGCGCCGAGCAGGAGCCCCAGCCCATCGCCACTCCCATCACAAATGAGGAGTTGGTCTCTGTTATGCAACAATTCCCAGAACTCAGTGGGGGAACAGTGGAACCGGATCTCGAGTCTGAACGGTACCACGTTGTTAACCCCAATACCTGAGAAGTCTGCACCAGCATTCCCCTCACAAGAGCCGAAATCATGGGACTTTGCAGAGCTGTCCCGGATGGTGAACTCGTCCAAGCGTCAGTATTCCGAGTACAAACAACAACAGGAGGAGCAGAAGAAATGGAGAGCGATGGCCCAGGAGTGGAAGGAGGAACAAATATGGTATGCGGGAGAGAAGCGCAGAGCGAAGCTAGAGGAGAGATGGCAGTTAATTCACAGGATCTGGGACCAGCAGATGACGAAAGCGGAGATGAGGACCTCTACCCCATTCGCCACGACTTCCTCGACCACTCTGAAGTCCAAGAAGGTGTGCAAGAAACCCCGCATCTACTCCATACAGACAGGAGCCCAATGTATAGAGGAAACGTCCACTCTCATGGACATGTACTCTCCTTATCCCTGAATGCGCACCACGCGCGCCCGTCTCGCCGAAATCAAGTGGGTCTTGCACCTCCAGGATTCGTTCACAACACAGGAGTGAACTTCGTGCACTTCCCCATCGAACTAGGAGGAGTAGTGAGACAGGCCCGATTCATACAAGTCATCATGGGCCCCAACCCTATCGTAATCAGAATCATCGATGAGTCTGATAGAACCTTCGCTAAGCCGTTGTACGCTCACCCCCATTACACCTATGGTGCGCGACCCCGGTATGCTCAGGAAGATTGTATTGTCTTCGGGGCTTCATTTGAAGATCGGGAGAAGGTTGACAAGGCGGTGAGGGATATCAAGGATCCCTCCTTATGTGCGGAGATACACCGCCTACGAATCCTGCAGAAGGAGACAAGTCGATTGGAGGCTAGGTTGATGGAATTGGAGGGAATTCTCGCTGACCTTGACAAGGATCAAGATCATTGCCTCAAGCGGCTTGAAAGGGCAGGAGCATTGGATCGAATCGAAGAGAAGATGGCTAGTTGGATCGAAGGTGCGGAATCACGTCGAGGACGTCGTGACTGAAAAGGGGGTGATGATACGGATCGCGAGAAGTACGGAACCTTACTAATACTTATGACCGGGTTAGTAAGAGTATATGTGTCATGGACTAATCGTATCAGTCAGCAGTAGAATCACATGTCTTTATAGACTGTGAGGTAGTATTGCTATTCGTTGTATGGATTGGAGGGGAGCTTTAAAGCTGCCTCGATATATGTATATAAGTCATCATATTGAGACCAAGGCTCTTCAGCTTGGTCTTCTTCAATTTCACTTCCGACTTGTATTCCTTTCTCTCGCAGCAGGAAGACCCATTGCTCCTCGTCTCTCTTCATCAACCATTATTGGCCTAAGGACACGAAGTATTGTCTTAGTGCCTTGAGTTGTATACTTCTCTAAGTTACATACTCATTGTAGCAACGTCGTCACTAAATCTTGCCTAAGTCAGGCCTACGCTGTGAAAGCGTAACAACCAAAGAGTCACAAACAGATGGTGTGATCCTAGGATCCGGGTCCTAGGAATGAGTCATCGTACAGTACCATGTGATAGTAGGAAAAGAACGCCATAGAAGGCCATAGAACAAAGCATCAGTCAGCGACGAGTCATATGAGTAATCAGTATGAGGTAAGTCCGGCACTTGTACGTATGTGAGTGGAAATGAGTCATAGTAAAGGTGTGAATAAAGAAAGTGTCCAGAATTGTAACATTACCCCCCCTTTTGACGTGAAGTTGCCTCAACTTCAATCCGAATGATAGTATTCGCTGCCTAAGTCCCAATTGTCAGCTGGCGAAGGGGATCGCTCCTTCTTCTTTGGGCAGTCATGCGTGTAAAGGAACCCCGTCGGTCCTCTTTTAAGGCATGCAGGACATTGAATGGCGATAGGACAGTTGTGCTCCTCGTGGGTGGCGTAGTTATTGAAGCATTTGCCGCAGTAACGAGGTCTGGACTCGGGGTCGGGTTTGTTGAGCAAGTCGATTACGTTCATCCTCCTTGTTACGTTGCCACAACAACGCTGCCTGACTTAGGCGTAGAGAAAGGCGATGACTGGTGATAAGCTCGGTCCGATACACGAAGTGTCAAGACTTAACGTGAGGACGTAGGCACGTGACTCTTCTCTAGTACACGGCGTCGAAGATGTCTTCGCTCTCGATGTCTTCAATAAGGAGTACAACTCCGAAGACAAAGGCTAGGACGAGCAGTAGAGATGAAAGGTAGATGAGAGGAAGGGAAGTTGGCACTCTTAGATCGCGAACAATGGCGGTGGTATTGAGAAGACCAGGATAGGGATCCATGGTCTACACAACGAGCCTTATATACAGTTGACGAGGGCTTTCAAGCTCCTCCCGAATCGTAATGTAACCAATAGCGTAACTAGCTCGAACCCTAGTACAGCTATCCTTGTAATGTGTCATCCTCTATCTTACATGTGATACTTGCTCCGTTGCTGACTGATACAATAAGTCCGTGACTAATTACCGCTGACCATCATAGTCACCACTGATGTGTCAGTGTCTTGGGCAGTCCGTGACATCACCCCCTTTTCAGGTGGGACGTCCGCGTTCCACGTGATCCCATACTTCCTCTGGATCCATCATCGAACCTCTTTGTTCCTCAATCCGTCCAAGTCCGTCAGCCATTTCCAGTCGTCGAATACAGCCCAACTTAGCTGTGTTAACCTGCCCAAACGCTCTCTCCAGCTCTACGATTCGCGCCTCTACCCTCTTTTGTTCATCTGCCAACGTCCGGTAACGGTGGACCTCCGCCTTCAGTGTGTCGTCATGGAGGTCCTTGATACACCGGTCCACGATCCACTTGTCCTCATGTTGAGACTCGAGGTGAGCCAACTGGTAGTGGGAATATACGGGGCGTTGGTGCATGGAGTACGTGGGGGCCGCATAGAGCGGTTGGGGGTAGACGAGGTCGGACTCGTCGATGACCCCGAGGACGATGGGGTTCGGGCACATGATGGTTTGCACATACTTGGCCTGACGTGTGACGCCATTGACGGTAATCGGGAATGCGATCCAGTGGACGCCCTTGTTTTCCCAAAACCCTGGCGGCGGTTCCGTCTTGGTTCGGAGATCTCCCATTGCCGAGTGCATGACTACTCGGCCCACACGGACATCCTCCCGGTAGATGTTGCTTCCGGTGGTAGTCACTGCGTGGGGTGTGTCATCATTTATGCTTCCGTAGGAGATCTGGGGGTGCTCAGCTGGGTAGTACTGTTCTTCCTCTTCGTAAATATCTCCGCTAGTCAAGCTGCCTTCTGCTGCTGTCGTTGTTCTACTGCGCGTGCGAACTGTTCGGTTCGCCAGGCTTTGGCCATTCTCTTCCACTCCCCATCCGCAGTCTTGCGCCACTTCTTGAGGCACTTGCAAGAGTCGGCCGGCCCCACTGTTTTCGTCCGCTTCTTCCATGGCTTGGTCAGTGGGGTTATTGTTATGTCCACTTCCTGCACCTCGTACGTCCCCTCCGTCTGGCACAGCGAGCACCAGCTGTTGAAGTGGAGGAGTGGACACTGGGCTCTTCGCTGGATTGGGGAATTGACGTAGTACTTCGGCGACTTCTTGATGGGTGAGCGGAGTTCCTCCGTTGGCTTCGGTGTCGATGGCGGCGCGCTGTACGCCCTGCGCGGCCTCGAGGGATAGAAGTCCTTCGTCCAACTCGGCTCCAAAGATACGCGTCGGGGTGCCGCAATAGTAAGAGGACATTGCATATGATGATGGGAAAGATGTGTTGATAGAAGTAGTAGAGGTAGTGGGATGAGAGGACTTAGCAGTGTGAGCTTGGCTTATATGCGTTTCTGCAGCTGGGTTTAAACCCTTGAATTCCCTTATCGCCTTATCGGCGAATACGTCATCCTTATCTACCCATTGATTATCGGAGTCTGGGTATCCCTTCCATTTGACGAGGTATTGCAATTTTCGTCTTCTGCCGAATCGCCGAGAGTCTAGAATTTTCTCGACCTCGTACTCTTCTTCGTTATCTACCAATTCTGGCGGTGGGCGCTGATAGTTTGGACCATGTGTTTCCGTTTCACGATAAGGTGTGAGAAGATCGATGTGAAATACTGGGTGAATGCTCCACTGTGTGGGAAGTTCCAATCGATAGTTGACTGCGGACATCACCTGGACAACCTTAAAAGGCCCATGTCGTTTGGGCGCAAGCTTGGCGGTTGGTTGATTGGTGCGCAAGTGGCGTCCTTCCAGCCACACGAGGTCTCCTATCTTGTACCTGGGCGTATCTTTGTGTTTGATCCACAATCTTTGCGCTCGTTCCATCAGTGCCTTGGCGTCTTCTCGTGCTTCCTTGAATTGGTCTACGCGAAGTGACACTTGTGGAATCGGTGATGGTCTATCAATCCAATCAGCGCGCGGATTGTACCCCATAAGGAGATCGAAAGGGGACTTCCTTGTTATTTCGTGGGGCCATTGATTGTGCGTGAATTCTGCCATTGGAAGATAGGAACACCAGTTATCTTGACGCTCGTTAGTCCAGAACCTTAGATATTGTTCCAGCCACTGATTGGTGCGCTCTGATTGTCCATCGGTTCGTGGGTGATACGCCGTTGATATGTTCTGACTGATGCCAAGGATTTTACACAGCTCCCGTGTGAATTTTGATGCGAAGCGGGGGTCTCGGTCACTAATAATCTTCGTGGGTAGTCCAAATCGGGTGAACACGTGTTTAGCGTATAGGGCTGCCGTTTCTTCTGCCGTTATCTCCTCGTTGCATGGGATAAAGACTGCCGCTTTAGTACAGTCGTGGTCCGTTACTGTGAGGATAGAGTCATATCCCTGCGATAAGGGTAACTTAGTAATGAAGTCCAGCGCAATGGTGGCAAATGGCATAGCTTCGGGTACCGGGAAGATAGGTGATAGTGGCGCTTTTGTTGGTCGATTGTTTATCTTGTGGCACTGACATTCGGCGCATCCTCTTACGTACTCCATCGCATCTTTGCGTATATTAGGCCACCAGTAGCTTCGTGCGATGAGTTGTGCTGTTTTGACAATCCCTGGGTGTCCATATACTGGTGAGTCATGGTGCGCTTTGATAATTGTTCGTCGGTCATGAAGCCCTCCAGTGACCACGCGTTTGCCGTCCTTGTACCAAGTGCCTTCTACCTTTTTGAGATGATGAGCGTCAACCCATGGTTTCAATACCTCTTCGCTTTGTTGGTATATTGGGTCTGTTTTCTCCATTTCTTCCGGTGTAACGACCTGAACTAATGCTGGTGCTGCTTCTGTGGTACTTGCTCGAATGAATAGGCGGTTAGGGAGTACTGTGATGTCTTCGTTATCATGTTCGCCTTGATCGTAGTCTGGTCGCCGTGACAATGCGTCTGCGCGGCCGTTCGCTGTCCCTTTGATATGGTGAATCTCAATGTCGTACTCCATAAGTTCTTGTACTTCCCTGGCTACTCTTCGACTGATTTTCTGTGGTGATCTCCAGTATTGCAGATTCATATGGTCTGAAAAGACTTTGACCTTATGCGGTGAGCCGGCTAGCAATGGTCTCCAGTGTTGTAGTGTTCTAACAATCGCCAGTAGTTCCAAGTCATAAATGTCGTAGTTGCGCTCTGCTGCATTTAGCGTTGCGGAGAAGTAACCAATGGGGTGTCGTTTGCCATCCTTTTTGCACTGTAGTAGTACTCCTCCAATTGCGTATCCCGATGCGTCGACTTCTAACTCAAATTGATCTTTGAGAACTGGGTGTGCTAGTACTGGTTCGCTTGTGACGAGGTTCTTGAGTGTGTTGAATGCCTTGTCTTCTGCTTCTGTCCATTGCCATTCCACGTCCTTTCTTGTGAGTTTATGAAGAGCTCGTGCATGTGACGAAAATCCTTTGATGAAAGCGCGATAAAAATTGCAGAACCCAAGGAACGAGCGTACTTGTTTGACGGTGGTAGGTGTTGGCCAGTCGCGGATGCCCGAAATTTTGGCGGGGTCCATGCGCGTTACCCCCTTTTCAAGGATTACCCCCAGGTAATCCATCCGCGGCTGGTGGAAAAGGCATTTCTCCAATTTGAAGTAAAGATCGTGTTCCTTTGCCACCGCGAGCACATCCTTCACGGCTGCGATGTGCCCTTGCAGTGTCGTCCTCGTTGCGATACCGATGTCGTCCATATACACTCTTATTGCTGTACCCAATTGGTCATGCTTGGCAATGACGTCTCTGTAGATGTGATTCATCATGGCCTGAAACGTTGCCGGAGAGTTGGTTAAGCCGAAAAACATCACCGTTGGTTCGAAAAGTCCATAACGCGTTTTGAACGCTGCTTTTCCTTCGTCTCCTTCCTTGATGCGGACGTTGTTATACCCCCATCTGATGTCGAGTTTGGTGTAGATGGACGCATTACTGAGGTCGAGAATCAAATCGTCAATGAGGGGAAGGGGATACTGGTTGCGTATGGTCATGTCGTTTATCCGTCGATAGTCCTGTACTGGTCGGAGTTTGCCGTCTTTCTTCTTAATGAAAAAGAAGGGTGATGCATAAGGGGACTTTGATGGTCGAATATATCCCTTCTTTTGTTGTTCGTCCAGGAACTCCTTAAGTGACTTGTCTTCGTCCTGTGTCATGGGGTAAACTTTGCAATCTACTGCATCCGGTGTCCCTTCTTTGAATTCGATGGCATGGTCCCAGGCACGACTAGGGGGAAATCGTTGTGATGCTTGTTCACTGAAGAGGTTGGAAAACTCAGCGTATTCCGGTGGTAATTCAGCTGCCTTAGTGTATTGGCCGGCTTGGATGGCCATGTCCGTAGCGGCCCCTCGTGCTTGTATTTCTTCCAACTCCAGTTCTTGCACGATTTCGTTCTTCTTTTCTTCGGTGATAGCTTTCGTGATTGTCGTTCGTAGCGGTGTCACCCGAAGTGTTTGGAGTATTGTAGGTGTTATCTTGGTGTCTATAGTAGCATTACGCCAGTCGATCGTTGGTTGATAGGTTGCCAACCAGGGATAGCCAAGGATGAGGTCTTCCCGTCCAATATCTGTTAACAGGAATCTCATGACTTGTTCTTGTCCATTATGGAAAACTTTGAGATCCGTGTAGTGCGTGATGAGTCCTGCTTTGTTTTCGGTATCATCGACATTCCATATTTTTCGTGACTTATCTAATCGTTGGATGCCAATGCCCATGCGTCGTGCAAACGCAGGTTTTATAAAGTTGTCAGTGGCTCCTGAGTCCACTAGTGCTTTCTTTTCGGCCATTGCATAACTTGTGCGAATTGAAACTGGAATTCGTAGAGAACGGAAACGAGTCATTATCACAGAGTTACAACATACTGCCCTCACCCAGGCCGATGGGTTCAGGCGCTCGGAAAACCCTCTTCCCAGAGCTTCTTAAACACGATATCCTTCACCTCATCGGTGTCCTTAGATACTCCAGTAATAAACTGGTCTGCACGTTCTTGTGCCGTTATGGGCCTATTGCTTGTGGCGGCCACTCTTGGTTCTTCGTCTTCGTACGCTTCGACATATCTTCCCCTGCTTTGTCGTGGCACGGTACACTGGCGACTGATGTGACCTTTCTTTTGACAATTATAACAAGTCACTTCCCTGAAGTCGCGGCGGTTGCCACGTTGTATGAACCCCTGCCTTGGTGTGAACGGTGGGTTGCGGGGTTTGTCTTGTCGTTCGTATCGCTCGAGTACTTCTTCCGCATCTGCGAGTCTTCCTCTGGTTCTTCCTGCAGACGTATCCATCGCATTAGGGTCGTTGGTACGTCGGAATCCTCCTGGCATGCGTGGGATCCATGTATCGTTATTGGATCTGCCCGCGCTTCTCTGGTCCAGACGGGCCTTCATATGAATGTACTTCTCTTGTCTGTTCAGAACTGCATTCTTCCATTCTGCGTATGTTTGTGGTTCGTCGAACTGGTAGCAGGCTTCGTATAGTCCCCTTGGTAGTCCATTGGTGAAAAAGTCAATTGTGAGGGCCGAATCCAATCGATATCCTGCTTGTCGTGCCAGCTTTTCGAATAGTGTGACATAAGCATCTACATCACCTCCTTGCATCTTGATACCTCTTTTTAATATGGTGCGGGCTTGTTCTCTTTCGAGGGTGTTTGCGAACCTTCTTCTGAAGGCCGTCACTATTTCGTTCCACAGCCACTCGTTAGTGCTGAGGACTCCATTGTGTCGTACTTGATCGCCAATCCATCTGGCCATTGCGACGATCCACTCATTTACAAGGTCGCCTTGGATAAAGGTGAAGAATAGCATGCTTCGTTGATAGGGGTTCATCATGACGGGATTGTTGTTATTGACTCCCCAATATAGTTCCCATTGTGTTAGGAACTGTTCTGTCTTGGTGCGATCACCAGTGAACGTGACAGGGGGGTTACCGATGAACTTATCTGATCGCGCGGCTCCTATAGCCACGTTAAGTCCTGCGTTGGGGTCTCCTCCTCCTCCAGGTGCTCCTCCGCCTCCTCCAGGTGCTCCTGGGAATCCTCCTCTTCTTGGCGGGCGTCCGTCAGGTAGGTCTCCTCCATTCCATGGGTTTTCTGGGTCTTCGGGTGGTCCCCTTCCTTGAAATTCATTCCTTCCTCCTTCACTGGGAGGGTCATCTCTGTCTGGGCCTACAGCGCGATATAGCGCAATGTCGTCGTCGGTTATTCTCTGTCCGTCTTGCATGATTCGATGTCCCGTGTTAGGGTCGATGGTGCCGATTGGCTCTTGTATGGGTGCTTCCACACGTACTTGCACCGGTTCTGTTATGGTAGCCATTTGCGATAAGATTGGATACTCAGCTATTGGTGCTGGGATAATGTTTTCTACTGGTCCGGCAGCTGCGTCGCGGATTGCAATTTGTTCTGCAAGTTCTGTAATCTCTTCAATTGCTGCCTCTTGTTCGTGTTGCTCGCTTTCGTCGTCCTCAGTGGTTTCTTCACTGGCTTCCGATGGTGCAGGTGTCCTTGATGACCCTGATGCGTTAGCTTCGTCTTGTCCGTCTATGGGACCCCAATTTCCTCTTGTCTGTACATCGCGTTCAAGTATGTCGCAGCGGTATTCTAGTCCTGCAGGTCGTAGTACGTCCCAATGATTCTGTGGTGCGTTCCAAGCGATCTCTACCCAACAGAGGTTGTCGAAGTTGAACTCAACTGGGTACCACTGTGATGGTCTTGTGGGGATATTTACGTAGTATCCGGTGTCTCCTCGGATGGTTCTCCAACGGGCTGCTCCTAAGTAGATTTGTGGTACGTTGCGCTCTCCTCGTCGTTCGATGATGTAGGGCCTGAATGTTCGGTTAATGCCCCAACGGTCTCTTGTAGTCAACGCCACTTTGAAGGATCCTGGTCTTAATGTTACGTTGCCACAACAACGCTGCCTGACTTAGGCGTAGAGAAAGGCGATGACTGGTGATAAGCTCGGTCCGATACACGAAGTGTCAAGACTTAACGTGAGGACGTAGGCACGTGACTCTTCTCTAGTACACGGCGTCGAAGATGTCTTCGCTCTCGATGTCTTCAATAAGGAGTACAACTCCGAAGACAAAGGCTAGGACGAGCAGTAGAGATGAAAGGTAGATGAGAGGAAGGGAAGTTGGCACTCTTAGATCGCGAACAATGGCGGTGGTATTGAGAAGACCAGGATAGGGATCCATGGTCTACACAACGAGCCTTATATACAGTTGACGAGGGCTTTCAAGCTCCTCCCGAATCGTAATGTAACCAATAGCGTAACTAGCTCGAACCCTAGTACAGCTATCCTTGTAATGTGTCATCCTCTATCTTACATGTGATACTTGCTCCGTTGCTGACTGATACAATAAGTCCGTGACTAATTACCGCTGACCATCATAGTCACCACTGATGTGTCAGTGTCTTGGGCAGTCCGTGACACTCCTAAAGATGCACTCTGCTCCCATGTGCTGGTTGCTGTCGCAAAACCAACAGTGCTTCGAGCGATTCTTGGGGCAGTTGGCCTTCTTGTGACCCATCTTGCCGCACTTCCAGCATGTGTACTGATTGCGTACTGGGCCTTCATGCTGTTGAGGGAATTCGATGGGTCCGTGAGTGCGGATAGCGAGTTGGGGAACATCCGCGCGGGTTCGCTGCGGGTATAGTTGGGCATATCTGTTGGCAATAGTGTGTACCAAATCCGCTTTTTCCATCCTCTTCCTGATCCCGTTGACCTCCAAATCCGTGTCAAACGCTGCTCATTGGAGCTGGTTCAACTGCCTCTCCACATCCTCCTTCTGTTTGCTGATTGTGGCTTGTTTGCGTAACGCGTCACGCAATCTTGATACTTCTGCTTTGACACAAGGGTCGCCGAGGTCTTGCACCACCTCATCTATGGCGTACGCCCTTGGGTGCTCTCGATCAAATTGGGCTAAGCGTGCGTTAGAAATGGGGATAGGAAGACAGATAGGGGGTTCAGCGGGTTGGAGATAAACGGGTTCTGCATAAGGAGGTTGGTTCTTGCCCATACATCCGACGACTTGTTGATGATTATCGTGGTAGAAAATGTACGGAGCTACCACTTGAGTGGGGTCGTCGTCAGATCTCGGGATCATGAGGGGGGTAGTATCGTAGGGATGTAGGGAGATTAGGGAAGAATGGAAGTCCGGGGTCATCGTCATCTTCATCTTCAGGCTCAGCGTTGTAGTCAATGTACTCTATGAGTCCATTGTCTCCTTCAAGTGCAGGTTGCTGGCCTGGGATTTCTTCTTGTACTGCCGTAGCTATGGCAGTATCACAGTCAACGAGCGTAGGGGAAGTAGGAGGGGGGGTCTGCGGTGCATAGGGGAATGGTTGGAATGTAGGAGTGGACACTTCAGATTCAAGTAACTGGGTGCGCCGCATGTCAGGGGATTCAATCATAAGAGGAGGGTGTTACGTTGCCACAACAACGTTACCTGACTTAGGCGCGAAGGGAGGCGATGACTAATGCTAAGCTTGGTCCAATACACGAAGCGTCAAGACTTAACGTGAGGACGTGGGCACGTGACTCTTGCTAGTACACGGCGTCGAAGGTGTCTTCGCTCTCGATGTCTTTGATATGGAGTACGACTCCGAAGACAAAGGCTAGGACGAGTAATAGAGATGAAAGATAGATAAGAGGGAAGGAAGTTGACACTCCTAGGTCGCGAACAATAGTGGTGGTATTGAGAAGACCAGGATGGGGATCCGTGGTCTGAACAATGAACCTTATATACAGTTGTCGAGGGCTTTAAAGCTCCTCCCGAATCGTAAAGTAACCAATAGCGTAACTAGCTCGAACCCTAGTACAGCTATCCTAGTAATGAGTCATCGTACTATCTTACATGTGATAAAGCACTCTCCTGCTGACTGATACGAGTAGTCCATGACTAATTACCGCTGACCATCGTAGTCATAACCGATATGTCAGTGTCTTGGCCAGTCCGTGACAAGGGGGAGTTTGGATAGGAACTGGTGCCGTAGGGACGATTATGTTCTGATAGGCACGACGTTCGCCCACAGACTCATATTTGTCTTGAACGATGCCAGAGGTAAAGGACATGGTAGTAGTAGTGGTAGTGGTTCAAAGTGGGGAGTGATGAGGATATGTTCTTGGCCTAGGAGTCTTTGTCTTTTATGTCCTCTTGGGCGCTCCTTCGGCGTTAGGGTGTAGGCGATAGAAGTCCGTTATCGCGGACTGAGAGTGGGTCAGGTTTTCCCAAGGTCCCCACGTACTGTCACTCATGGGAAATCCTTTCCACTTGATAAGGAAATGGAGTTTGCGTCCTTGGCCTTGCTGGCGTGAGTCTAGAACTTGTTCTACTTCATATTCTTCTTCTCCGTCGATAAGCTCCGGTAATGGTCGGGTAAAGTTCGGCCCATGTAACGCCGTTTCCTTATAGGGTGTCAGGAGGTTAGCGTGGATCACCGGGTGTATCTTCCACTGGCTTGGCAGGTTTAGTTCGTATGATACTTGAGATAAGACCTTCTTGATGGGGAAAGGGCCGTATCTTTTGGGCGCTAGTTTGGAAGTGGGGTAATGAGTACATAAGTTTACGCCCTCTAGCCAAACCATATCTCCTTCCTTGTACGGGGTAAAAGTGCGCCTGCCTCTTTCTGCCATAAGTACTTGCGCGTGGTGGATACATTCTTGCGCCTTCCTTCTTGCTTCCTTCATGTCTTCTATCCTTTTGCCTACTGCCGGTGCATTGGTTGTCTCTTCATTTCCTGTGGCTCTCGGTGTCCATCCCATTAGCAACTTGAAAGGAGATCGTTTGGTCGTCGCGTTGGGCCAGCTATTATGTGCAAATTGGGCAATAGGGAGAAGGTCGACCCAATTATCTTGTTGAACATTACTCCAATGGCGAAGGTATTGTTCTAGCCACTGGTTGGTACGCTTCGATTGTCCATCAGTTTGCGGGTGATATGCTGACGAAATATTTTGTTTGATGTCCAATGTTCGACACAAGTTGCGCATATAGGTTGAAATAAAGTGTGGGTCCCTATCCGTGATCATTTTCTTCGGCAATCCATAGTGAGGATACACGTGTTGAAGGTACAATTGCCCTACTCCTTCTGCCGTGATTGTTTTGTTGCAGGGAATGAAGATGGCCGCTTTTGTGCAGTCATGGTCGGTAATGGTGAGTATTGTGTTGAATCCCTTTGATGGCGGTAACTTGGTGATGAAGTCCATCGTGACTACTTCAAACGGTTGTGCTTCGGGATCAGTGGTGATGGGGAATAGTCGTGGTTTTTGTCGGTGTGTATTGATCTTATTGGCTTGACAAATTGTGCATCCCTTGACATATTCTTCCACATCTTCTTTTTGACGTGGCCACCAATATCGTTCTTTGAGTAGTGCATGTGTATTGGCTATTCCAGGGTGTCCGCGATGAGGGGGATCGTGAAAAAGGGAAATTACCCCCCTCTTAAGTTCAATGTTGCCCTCGACATTGGCAACTCGAGCTCCTTCGTGGCACCACATTTCGACGTCATCTTGGTATAAATTGTGGGCGTTAATCCATTCTGATTTCGGCGTATTGTGATGGTTTAATTCACTCCATATTGACAGCTCGTCAATTGATTCGTCTTCTGTTCCTGCTAAATTGATAAACAATTCTTCGGGTAGGACCGTGATGTTGTCATTGTCTCCTTCTCCTTCATCATAATCTCCTCTCCTTGATAATGCATCTGCTCTTGCATTCTTGGTTCCACTAACATGTTTGAGGACAAAATTGTACTCTCGTAGTTCTTGGAATTCGCGTGCGACTCTTCTACTGATTTTGCATGGTTCTTTCCAGTAAATGAGGTTGGCGTGGTCAGTGTGAATGGTAATGATATGTGGGGATCCTGCAAGGTATGTTCTCCATGTTCTAAGGGCCTTGACAACTGCTAACAATTCCCGGTCATAGATGTCATAGTTTTGCTCGGTTTGAGTGAAACTTTCGGAGAAAAATGCTACCGGATGCATTTTCTTGTCATCCCCTTCTTGGTTCAATACTGCACCAATTGCGAATCCTGATGCATCGACTTCGAGTTTGAATGGTGCGTCCAGCTTTGGGCATTGCAATACTGGGGCTTCACTGATTTTTGCTTTGAGTTCTTCAAAGGCTTTATTCCTTGCGCTAGTCCATTCCCATGGGGTTTCTTTCTTGGTAAGGTCATTAAGGGGTCGTGCAATGGCCGAAAATCCTCTTATAAAGTGTCTATAGAAGTTGCAAAAACCGAGTAATCCGCATACTTCTTTGAGGTTTGTTGGAGTCGGCCATTCGCGTACTCCTTGTACTTTGACTGGGTCCATTTTTACTTGACCATTGCCGATGATAAGACCTAGGTATTCAACTTCTCGTACTTCGAATACACATTTTTCCGGCTTGAGATATAGATCATGTTCGTCAAGTTGGTCTAGTACTTGGTGTACTATTTGTCGATGCGTAGTGAGGTCGTCGGGCGTGGCAATGAGAATGTCATCCATATATATTACCACCCATCCTTGCGCTACCAGGTCGCGAAAGATAGTGTCCATCATGGTTTGAAAAGTACTTGGCGAATTTGTAAGTCCGAAAAACATAACGCAGGGTTTGAACAATCCTTTGTTAGTCTTGAATGCGCCTTTCCATTCGTCTCCCGGTTTGATCCGTATGTTGTTATACCCCCATCGGATATCGAGTTTAGTGAATACTCGCGCTTCTCATACTTTGTCTATAAGTTCAGGAATAAGGGGAAGCGGATATCGGTTCTTGACTGTTAGCTTGTTGAGTTTTCGATAGTCCTGCACTGGTCTAAGTTTGCCATCTTTCTTTTTGATGAAAAAGAAGGGTGACGAATAAGGGGATTTGGATGGGCGAATGTATCCCTTTTTTAATTGTTCGTCAACAAACTCTTCTAGTGCTTTATCTTCAACTTGTGTCATGGGGTAAATTTTGCAATCAATAGTGGCGGGTGCGTTAGGCATCAGGTCAATAGCATGATCCCAAGATCATGGTGGCGGGAATCGTTGTGAGCTTTCTTCATCAAAGACCTTTCAGTGACGGTGATATTCTGCTGGAACTCTTTCTTCAAAGGTTTTGATGGTTTTGTCCGCAGCTTTTTGTGCTAGTTCTGAAGCAGTTGTGGTTTTGCGTAGATGTACCACTTCGTCGGGAGTTTCTTCAACTTGTTTCTCCCATTGTTCTTCAGTTATAATTCTTCTATTGGCAACCGATACGTATCCCAAACTTGTGATTACCACTGGTTGGAATTCTTTGTCTAGCATGGCGTCTTTCCAGTGTACTTTAGGTTCGAAGGCTGTGAGCCATGGGTATCCTAAAATTACTTCATCGGATCCCAAATGAGTAATAAGGAACCTAAGCGTCTTGGTCTGATTACCAGTCGTGACTTCAAGATCAGTAAATTGTGTGATTTCGCCATCTTGATTGTGAGTTCCATCTACGTTCCATATTTTGATGGGTTTTGCTACTGGTAACGTAGAGATCTTGAGTCGATTTATCAGATTTTTGCTGATGAAATTATCGGTTGCTCCCGAGTCGATGAGCACTTGTCTTTCGGCCGTCGTGTGTGCAGATTCAAATAAGACTGGAATTCGCATAGATTGGTATCTGCTATGGTACACGCTAATCTTCATTGCTTTAGCCCAGGCCGCGGGGTTCAAGCATTCGAAAAACCCTGTTTTCCAAACAATTGTTCTTCAAGAGCCGCTTTGACATCGTCAGAGTCAGCTTGCATAGCTGCTATATAAGCTGCTGCTTTCTCCGTGGCTTTCATATTGGCGTTTCCTTCTACTTTGACCGTAGCAACTACAGTGGGTGTAGTTGAGGGAGTAGTGGAAGAGGTCGTTGTGACAGATGCTTGGGTACTTTGGCGTTGAGGACAGTTGCACGAAATATGTCCTTTATTGCCACATCTGAAACATAGTCCCTCTTGCTGGTAGCGTTGCTTGTCTGCCTCCGTCATAGTAGCTCTTGCACGGGTTCTTCCAATGTCCATGGCATTAGGGTTTCGATTGTTGTTGGCGTATATGTTACGACGCCATTGTTTGCGACGAGGATTGTTTCCACCTGTAGGTTTGCGCAAATGGCTTTGAAGGAGGTTGTAAATTTGCTGTTGCTCTACTGCTGCTTCTGTCCAATCTTGCCAATTGACTGGTCGATGTTGGCGTAGAATACTCTCCATGAGTTTGAATGGTAACCCTTGAGCGTATAGATTGAGGGTTACTTCTTCATTAAGAGTGTATCCTGCTTTATTGGCAAGATTGGCGAATTTGGCGTTATAATTGTCGATGTTTCCTCCTTCCATCTTCAGTTTGGAAATTTCAGTTTGCGCTTTCTGCCTTTCCGAGGTGTCGGTATAGGTGCGGCGGAATCGAATCTCTACTTCGTTCCATAAATTCTCTTCGGCTGGTAGCACCCCTGTAGCAACTTGATCGTTAAGCCAAGTAACTTGTTCTTGCACCCAGTCCTGTACCAATGGTCCTCTAATATAGGACAAAAAGGTCATGGCCCTTTGATAAGGGATTCGAAGTATGGCCGCGTTCGGGTTCATGCCTCGGTAGATGGTGAAATCGAGGAGGAAGGCTTTGCTTTGTCCGTGGTCTCCATTGAACTCTGCGGGAGGGTTTCCTCCGAGTTTTCCATCAGGTACTCCTCCTCCTGCTGGGGCTGCGCCTGCTGGGGCTGCTCCAGGTGCTGGTGCTCCACCTGGTGCGCCTCCTCCTCCTCCTCCACCTCCACCTCCACCTCCACCTCCTGGTGCAGGTGCAGGGGCTCCTCCTCCACCGCTGCCTCCGAGGGGCGCAGATGGAGTAGTGGTACTGGTTGAGGCTTGGACGGGTTGTACTTGTGTCTGTGACATATCTGGTGCTTGGTTCTGTTGTTGGGGTGGTTCTTCTGGTTGGGTTGTTTCTTCTGGCACGTCAATTTGCGCTGGTGGGTCAGGGGGTATGCCGAAATAATTTCTGTTGGAGTGAATTGGTCCTGTTTGAAAATGGGGTGGTGCCAATTGGAAGGTAAACCACTGTCCACTTGTGTTGCTTTTGACTACGATTGCCCACTTGCGAAGGTCTTGGAGATACTCTACTGGAGTATATCCTGAGGTTCGGTCGTAGATGCAATACCCTTCGTTTTCTCCTTTGTCAACCCAGACAACTGTTCCCTTAATTGCTTCAGGTAAAGTGTCTTCTCTGGTTCGTTCGACGTATTCAGACTGGAACTGTGCTTCAGCACGGCTTTTTCCTTTCTTTGGGGAAGCCACCGTGGTTCAAGGGTAGAGACTCGACTTAATGTTACGCTCACACGGGCGATCGTGCGACGTGCGACTAAGTCAAGTTCGATAGAAGTCGAAAGTCCGGTCAGGGACTAAGTTCGGTGATACTACTTGGAGCAAAGCTCAACAAGAGTGAAAGGAAGTGACTCGAAGGTCCTTCTGAATAACAGAGGCGAGGCAAAAGACGAAGGCCCGCACGTTCAACTAAAGGTATCCTCAGAAAGGAATTCCCTTAGAGTCTGTGAGACTGAAGTTGTATGTGATTCAAGAAGAAGTCGAGTCTACTGTACAAGCTAAGTAGAGAACGACTTATATACTAGTACAGCACCAAAGAGTCACAAACAGATGGTGCGATCCTAGGATCCAGGTCCTAGGAATGAGTCATCGTACAGTACCATGTGATAGTAGGAAAAGAATGCCATAGAAGGCCATAGAACAAAGCATCAGTCAGCGATGAGTCATATGAGTAATCAGTATGAGGTAAGTCCGGCACTTGTACGTATGTGAGTGGAAATGAGTCATAGTAAAGGTGTGAATAAAGAAAGTGTCTGGAATTGTAACATCAAACCAGACGTCTACTCTTTGGTGTCAGATGCCACGGCCTACCCCACATTCAAAGACAAGTGGGACAAGCTGAAGGACGTATATGCTGGTGCTTTGGGCAGCACCACCATCTTTAACTTGTGGATTTAGTTAACACAAGCCCGCCTCGACGACTCTGCTCCAATGGCCTCCCAATTGGCCAAGCTCAATGAGCTCAAAGTCGCCCTCTCCAACGCTTCCATGGGTGTCACAGACACTCAATTTTCCCTTATTCTGCTTCACGCACTGCCACCCTCCTATGAGGTATTGGCCTCTACAATCCTAGCCGGTGGTGCACCCTCCACACTCAAGCACGCTGAAATAATTGTGTGCATAGTGTCTGAGGAGGCGCGCCGCTCCGGCCCCTCTGGCTCCTCTCTCAATAAGGCTGCCCCCATTAAAGCTAGTGGCAAGGGCAAAAAGAAAGACCACTCTGGTCTTACTTGTCACTACTGCAATAAGAAGGGGCACATCAAGCCTGATTGCAGGAAGAGGAAGAAGGATGAAGCAGATGAAAAGGCGAAGGGCAGCGGCAATAAGGCTGCCAATAGTCATGTCTTAGTACCCACCACCGCCTCCATTAAGGAGGTCGATGAATCTATTGGTGTTGCCTTGTATGCTGCCTCGTGTGTGCGTTGGATGATGGACAGTGGTGCAACACACCACATCACACCACATCGGTCTGATTTCAAGGACTACTCCCTGTGCAAAGGCGCTGTGCATCTGGGAGATAAGTCCACAATAGATCAAGTTGGTGTGGGCTCTGTCATCTTCACAACGAGCCAAGGCATTCCTATCACCCTAAGTAATGTGGTACACCTTCCACAGGTGAAAACACGCTTCTTATCAACGTGTGCACTAGCACAAAAGGGTGCGGAAGTGGCCTTTGACAGTGGCTCATTCAAAATTACTGTCAACAAAAGCTGTGTAGCTGTTGGCTATTTGGAGGACAACCTGTACTGGTTGGACGCTTCAAACATTGGCCTAAATGCTCACGTCAAAAGTACTGCCACCACTCTTGATATCTGGCATCAGCGCATGGGACACATCTCCCCTGCTGCTCTTAAGTCATATGGTCCCTCTGCCACCACTGGCATGGACATTGACAGCTCTACCACACACACTGCTGTGTGTCGTGGGTGCGAGTTGGGTAAATCCACTCGCCAACCCTTCTCTGCATCCTCAACCAAGAGGACAACTCGTATATTTGAGATTGTACATAGTGATCTAGCTGGTCCTATGCAAACTCAGTCCTTGCAAGGCTCAGTGTACACCGCCACCTTCATAGACGACCACTCCAAGCATGCAGTGGTCTACTTTCTTAAGTCGAAGGATCAGTTTGCAAAGTCACTGCAGATGTTCTTGTCTTGGGGTGAAACCCAGACTACACACAAACTGCGTGCACTGCACTCTGACCGTGGTGGCAAGTACATGTCCAGCCACACACAGGACATCCTCAAGCAGAGAGGAATAGAGCATCACCTTACAATGCCAGGTTCACCACAGTCGAATGGGAAAGCCGAGTGGTTTAACCGCACCATTATGGATAAGGCAATGACCATGCTGCACACAGCTGGCTTGTCTAAAGGCTTTTGGGAGCATGCAGTGTGCGCAGCTGTGCACATCTACAATCGCTCTCCAACCTGTACGCTCAAGTGGCGCACACCTTTTGAACTCTGGAACTGTGGCAAGGTTCCAGATGTTTCCCATTTACGTGTCTTTGGATGCAAGGGGTACATGCATGTACCCGCTGATAAGCGTCGCAAATTAGATGCAAAGGCCATTGAGGTCATGCTTATTGGGTTTGAGCCTGAATCTAAGGGCTACAGGCTTTGGGACTGTCAAACCCGCTCCGTTCGTTTGTCAAGGGATGTGACATTCGACGAGAGTAGCTTCCCGTCCCTTCAGGGTGTTGAGACACACCCCACACCTTCCACTTCTCAAGTGGCCCCACATATTATTACACCAGTGACTGCCGTGCCTCACCCGCCAGCATTACCACCACAGCGAGCACCCTCCCCTGCACACTCACACAGTAGTGAGGAGGAGGATGTTGAGGATTTATTAGACCCAAAACAAGAGCGTCCACACACGCCACCACCACCACCTGCCCACCCCACTCTGCCCACCACACCTAAGCGTGAGCACATCACTCCTACATCACCACCACCTCGTCAAGGTGCCACTCGCATTATGCACCATGTGCCTCCTCCCTCACCAGAAATGCCTGGGAGTTTTGAGGACCGCGCACAGCGTAGTCAGCTGTTGCGTGAAATGGACAGTGCACCAAGGCGTTCTGCGCGTGTACCAGTGCCCAATCCCCGCTACTTCAATGCGGATAATGTGGCCACACGCAGCAAAAGGCTGGGATATGTGGAGCTGTTAGCTGCAGCTTATGTGGGTAGAGACCCTGCATCTTATGCAGAGGCTATAAAGTCTGGTGATGCAGACAGGTGGACTGAGGTGTGTCAATATGAGATAGATGCGCTCGCCAAGAATGGCACATGGGAGTTAGTGGATCTCCCGCCTAATCGTAAGGCAGTAAAATCCAAATGGGTTTTCAAGCTCAAGGCGGATGGCCGCTACAGAGCTCGCTTGGTGGCTAAGGGATTTACGCAAATCCCTGGCATAGATTTTGATGAAACCTTCTCTCCTGTTGCACGATTTGAGTCGCTTCGTATGTTGCTAGCGTTAGCTGCGCTAGAGGACTGGCACATCCATCAAATGGATGTCAAGTCTGCTTTTCTCAATGGCGTGCTCGATGAGGAGATTTATATGGAGCAGCCACAAGGTTTCACTGTCACTGGCTCTGAGACGAAGGTGTGTCGCCTGGTTAAGGTGATCTATGGTCTCAAACAAGCCTCCCGCACATGGAACTTGCAATTCCATGGAGTGCTAATTGCACTAGGCTTTAAGCGGACGTTTGCCGATGCAGGCATTTATGTGTTGCCTCAACGAGAGGGGGATGGTCCACTCTTCGTTATCGTTTACATTGACGACATCACAATCTTGGGTGCATCTTTGGAGAACATCAAGCGTGTTAAGTCAGATCTATCTGAACGCTATGAGATGACAGATCTCAGGGAGATAGAATCATATCTTGGTATACGCATTGTGCGGAACCACTCCCTCAGACACATTGAAATAGATCAGTCTGGCTATGTCAAGGATGTCCTTGAACGCTTTGGGATGGCAGATGCCACACCACACTCCACACCCTTACCTGCTGGTGCTGACGAGCACCTTCATAAATATACGGGTCAGGCTACTGCTTCTGACATTACGCACTATCAGTCACTCATTGGTAGTCTACTGTACGTTCAGATTGGCACTAGACCTGACATTTCCTTTGCTGTATCATGTTTGGCGCAGTATGCAGCAAATCCTTCCCCCCAACATCTACAGTTGGCGCAGTATGTTCTGTCCTACTTAGTAGGAACTGTGGACATGCGCTTGATCTATGATGGCGCCAGTGGAGATGGCCTTCATGGCTATACTGATTCCAGTCTGGGTGACCAGGTTGATGACAGACACTCCACTTCTGGTTATGTGTTCATACTAGCTAATGGTGCAATAAGCTGGTCTTCGCACAAGCAAAAGACAGTAGCCCAAAACACTACAGAGGCTGAATACATGGCCATGACCAATGCGGCCAACCAAGCCGCTTGGTATCAGAGCTTCCTTGTGGAACTCAGGTACAAGGTCGACGACCCCATCCCACTACATGGTGACAACAAGGGTGCCATTGATTTGGCTCAGAACCCTGTCACTGGGAGGCGATCTAAGCACATTGCCATACGGCATCATGTCATTAGGGAATACATTGAAAAGGGCACCATCACCCTTATCAAAACCCCTACTGCAGAAATGGTTGCAGACGGCTTCACCAAGTCGTTAGTGCGTGTCCTGCTGCAGCAACACAATATAGACATGGGCTTGTGCTAGTCCCAGATTGCTGATCACGGGGAGATGTTGATAAGTGACCTGTGCGCACTTAGCGGCTCGATGGACTTATGCAGATATGGACTGCTTTAGATTAGATTAGATATACAGGACACATGTAGATTAGATTATTATGATCTTTACAATCTCGGACCTTATCTATGACATCATATGTACAGAACAATCACAAGGACTTGTTATTGTAGTACGCGTTAGCACTTTCCTTTGTTATATCCTTATTGTGATATATCTTTGTTCTTTACATTCCTTGTACTTATTGTCTAAGTACACTCCCTTTGTTTTGCCCACTATTGTATTAGGGGCTTATTGTACTTCTACTTATTGTAAGATGCTTTCCTTGTTCTCTATTATAGTACAAGGTCTATTATATCTAAAAGTGTATAAGTAGCACATCATGTACGCCCTGATACCACAGTTCTCACTCTGTGTTATCAGGTTAGTTATACTTCTCTCTAATGAAGTACAGTTCTCACTCTGTGTTATCAGACACTAGTTCTATCTGCTCACCTGCAAGTTTGCTTCCCTGCGTTGCTTTATTCTCACCACAGTCTATCTTGTCACTGTGAGTATAAGCTTCTTCCCCCTGTGCTGTTCATCAGGAGTAACAGTCTCACGACCTTCACATGACCACCACTCGATGCCCAGTGCAATGGAGTATGGCCTGCGTCGTTCGCAGCATTGATGCGTACGCCGTGCCCCAGTAACGTCCAAACAAGTTTTGGGTGTCCATGAACCGCGGCCAAATTAATTGGAGGCCAGTGGTCGTCTTGTCGCGAATCCGCATCTGCGCCGTGGTCAAGCAACCACCGCGCGACATTGATAAGTCCTTCCACCGATGCAGCTTGTAGTGGAGTCCGATTATTGGAGTTGGTAACATCCACGGTTGCACCATGCCGATATAATAGCTCTGCCATCTTGAAGTCTCTCTTGTGCAATGCCGCCACCAGTGGACTGTGATTACAACCGCCTCTCGCATTTACTTGCTCTGGATGCTCAACGATGATGTGCGCTGCCAGATCACGAAACCCCCACAACAAAGCATAATACAGTGGAGATCCAAGATATTTGGTCAAATAATCTCCAAAGTTAATCCAGTGATTGTTGATGTTGTACAGTTGGACCCACGCGGCAAAATGTGGTTTGGACGAATCAAAAAGACACCACATTCCATCTTCTATCCGTGATGACACTTTTCCGAACCGCGCATGCTCCACCAAATGGAGACTGGCATATCTCGCCAACGGAAAGCTACCTTCGACCTGGTCATTGTCAGCGCTGCCGTCCAACTGCAGTAGAATACCCATGCAAGCCTGGGCGAGAGTCGTGTGTGCAGGCTCAGGCATGATGTGAAAGTGTGAAGCGTCTCCTTTAGAAGACGCAAGGCGATCTGAAGTCAAGAATTCCTTCACTGAAAAGTGCGAAAACTGAATGACTGAGGAATCACCATCGTCGACTAGGGTGATCAAACTAGAGCAAGTAGATAGCACAGCTCGTTGCCGGTCCTCCCACCGCCAATCCTCATTCAACTTCGGTGTCGCTCCTTCGGCCTCTTCAAATTCAAGCACGAGTATTTCTGCAAGCTCCTCAATACGCAGAGGCCGAGTCGCCATGGTGAGACATTGTAAAAGACGATGGGCATGGTCTCGGTTGGCCATCCCGATCTCCTTCAACACCCGCTCATATGTCTTGTCCAAAGTTTTCGGCAATTCGTGAAGTGTTCGCCGGATGCTTTGTGGAAGGCAATGTTGCAACACTTCCAGCTGACAGAAAACCCATCGGAACCTGTCGAATTGTCAGCAAGCGTCATTAGCATCTTTAAACACGCTTACATTCCATCGGCTCTTTCTGTGAGCATCTCAATAACCAGTTCCTTATCCTTGTCTCTCCATCTCCTCATCGCCGTATCTGAGTCAGCGTACATGACAGATCTGATATAGTCTTCAATATCCTTCTTTTGTCCACTTTGCTCATGAATCGAGACCGGGTAAAATGCTAATGGCTCAAGTGCAGCTCAAATATCAATCTCCGGACGGCTGGTAAGACATATATGAAGATCTGGAAGCTGGAGGCTGACAAGGTCCTTTAAGAGGTCAAGGACTTGCTTGCAGGCAGACGGAATTCCAAAGGTATTGGGGCATTCATCTAGCGCATCCAAGACTATGTAGATTGGGCCCTGGCCAGGTAATGCGAGCATCTCTTTGAGACATCCAATAAGCGTGCTGGTGCTGGGCTTATGGGCACCATTATCGTGTGCCTTATATATGCGGAAGAGTATGTTGCAACAATTGTCAGAACGGGTGGAGAGTTGTGTAAGGAGCGAAGGAAGTAAGTTGTAGAGGTTTTGTTTGTCAGTGTCCCTGAAGTCGAAATAGAAATACGCCATTGAGGCTAGTCCGGCCTCCCGCAAGCCCATGATGTCCTGAATGATTGAGGAGCTAGTTGGTGGTGTAAGTTCCTGACAGGTGATCGACAAGTGATAACGAACCAAAGGACGCTCTTCCCTGAACCCGCTAGAATGATTCGATGTGATTAAATCAATATCTGAAAGGATGTAAAGGTACAGAGGGGCGCACGTTTCCCGTGGATCCACAACAAGGATGTAGTGGACTTGGACTTCCATTGCATGTATATACTTCCTTGGAAGAACCATGTCGCGGTCCCTTCATGTTGAGTACTGCATGCGATATTTTGATTGGTGGACGGATCTGGCGGAGACAGCCACACTTGGTTGTTTGTCCGTACCCGGCTCCCTGCAGTGGGGTTTAAGTCTCAGCGAGCAAGAGCAACGGGGCTAAAGAATCACGAACACCTTTCTTGTAAGCAGCGGTACAAGGCGCGGAGTTGGAAGAGCACTAGCGCAAGATCACGTACGAGATAGGCGAGAGGGGATAGACAAGGAATGGCGTAAAGTGGCACTCCAGGTGCTTTTTCGAGAACAATGTGATGATGATACATTGGAGTGAATACCTGCGCTTATATCTACATACATGCGGGCCACAACTGAGACATGAAGACAATCGGTAAAGTAACAAGACATGAGACGTAAAGGCATATGGGCCTGCAGTCATGAGCCACACAACTGTGCGTGTCTCGGTGTGCGCTTGGACCTGTGCACCTGGCGCTTGCTATGATAATCGTAAGTACAATAGGATGCTATTCGTAAATGTCAGCGCAAACTCAGAAACATCTCAGACACAGAAGGAAACAATAATATCACAACTTTCTTCGTTGATATTGTTTGCCATCTGTTGCACCAGGGCCTTTGTTTCCTTGCCATCTAGGTATATATGGGCTTACGGTGGCGTTTGGGAGTATCTAAAGTGCTGAACGTACCCTCAATAGCCACATTCACCTTGTTGCCAACAGTTTCTACTCTGTCCTTGACATGGTGTGCAACTTTCAGCACCTCCACAATCGCCATCTGCACCTCTTGTTGCGTCAATCTATCCAATCTGCTTAGCGCATCCTCGATATCTCTCCTTCCAACCAATTTCTTCAAATATTTCTCTAAATCTCTATCAGCGACATGCAACACGTCATCAGGGATCAACTCACTCGCTCGCCCCTGTTTCATCTCCTTCGTCACAATCCCAAAAATCCCAAGCACCTCCACCATTATCTTCGCGATGATGTCCTTCATCGCCTCTGTCGTCGGCACCTCAGTATATGTCTCGAGCCGTCTGAAGAAACTCTCAATGCGCTCGAAGATATTGATGAGTGTGTCTTGGTTCGCAACAACATCCTTTGCTGCCTGTGTGGTTCAGTATCAGAACAGTCTGTGCAAGGGAGACCCAGGACAATACCTACCAAGAGGAGGACGCCGGCACCAGCAAAAATCACTTTCGCAGGTGAGTATACCTAGAAATATGATATCAGATGTTAGATCGTAGAAGAATTGTCGGAATGGAACTCACCAGTCCGACGCCCTCGCCAAGCACCGTGGAGAACGCATAGAGGACATTCACGGTCGGGTTCAACCATCTTGTTAGTTTGTCATCACCACATGTAGATTGCTCGAACTGTTGGACTTGAGTTCGAAGGACGGCGAGAATGTCGATGGGAGAGTTGCAGGTCTGCAACTTGGCCATTAGCGGATGTGCGAGAAGGTCCTTCTTCGTCTTTTTTGATATGCTCTCAGGGAAGCATCAAATATGGCCTGGAAATTGGAAGGAGAAAGTGTGGTGGAAAGTGTCTGAGACATGGCAACAGTGGCAAGGCTGAGGGTATGATACCAGCACTGCGAATTAGAAGTGGCTGAGTGGGAACACAAGGATCGTTTGCCACGAGGTACAGTAATGCTCGCACAGCCTCACCTTATGGACAGTCCGATCATTCTATATATATATATTATTTTATTTTCAAAGCCATTGGTGAGGGAGTCGACCTTGTCAAGGGATAAGCAGAATGTCTGAGATCTCGACGTCAGGGTCCCTCCATAGCGCTTAGGGTTCTCAGGTCGGAACGGTGAGTTCAAATTCAAACTCGCAGTCTCTAATCGAGGTCTCCGGTCAACCAGTCAACCGTTGTATATAGTTCTTTGATCCCTAAGAGACAAAAAGGTTGGCTGGCTAGGCTTGAAGGCTTGAATTGAAGCACACTCTGTGATAAGTTTTTTTTTCTGAAGTCGCAGAAATTAAATAACAGATACTTGATAGGTGGGGAGATAATATGTAGTCGGTAACCGTTGACTGAAAGAGTGATCATATAGTCAGTAAAAGCCAAATGCTTTAGACAAGCAAGAATGGGTCTTGAAATGGGTGGATGCGAGCCCGACGAGACAGTTGGCGGATGCCGGGCCAAATAATGGGGTCACGTGAGCTCGTTTTGCGAGCTTTGGGCAGTGAAGCTTGCAAAGCTCACTGGTGTCCTCTCTAACATATGCATATATCTGACATAGAAAGCGTAGTGCTACATAGGGAACTCTACCCTCAGGCGCACATAAATGGATTAAAAACAAAAAAAAAAAGCATATATCTGCTGTCGTCGTAAATATGTGCCGTGGTATATAAACATTTTTTTTAAATAAAAAAAACCCCCCAAATGAAATCAAGCCAAGGGCAAGGCCCATAACCTATAGAAACTTAACACAAAACCAGAACTTCAGCACTTCATGGCAACAGACTCTGACAGACTTAATTCAGAACCTAATACAAGAACTAGGTACTGTCAGTACTGTAATATATAGTCCGTGGAGTATAAGCGACCGTCTCGGAGTATGTCATGGTAACAGACAAACAATAACGAACATATTCCAGAGCGTGAATTTGAGTGTCGTGCTCACCCTAAGTCATGGAGTTCGCCCTCTTCCCAATACAACGTCGCGTTGGTTCTCCTTCTCTATATCACCTCTTTCACGATCGATATCGAGCTTTTCATTTTGCTCACGGTATTGTCGAGAAACCTATGACAGTTGCAGAATGGATACGCGTGAACGTATCGTATACACTCAATCCAATTAATAGAACCAAGCACGCACAAGGACGCTTCTACCGCACCGTAGGAGCTGCCGACTCTTCATGGGTCCTACTGCACGGACACGGTCTCACGTTTCGCGCCAGGCGACCCACATCCCCCACCGCGCACCCAGCAGGTCCTCGCCAACGCTCCACACCCGCCACCCCAGCGCGATCCACCCCTCCAAAAACTCCCGCAGAACGTCTTCGGCCCGCAGCTCGGCCACGACCACCGCAGCAGTGTGCTGCGGCGTCGCGAGAGCGGTCAGCGTCGTGAGCAGAGGGCGTATTAGCGCCGGGTGGTAGACACAGTCCACAACGAGCAGCACGTCTGGCGCATCAGCGCCGCCCACGTTGACCTGGCGTAGTGCGGGGAGAGTCCAGTCTAGAGCTGTCACAGTAACTGAGGCAGATGCAGAGGCGGAGAGGACGTTCTTGCGCAGGAGCGGGACGAGCGCGGGGATGTCCGTTGCGGTGTATTTGCGCACTAAAGGGCCCAGTGCGAGTGCGAGAAGTCCTGTTCCTGCCCTGCCCATTCCCGATCGAAATAAGATCAGTGGCAGCCTTGTACGCTAGGGCCCTACAACACGCACCCAAGTTCGAGGACGTGTGCCTGGCTGAGCTTCTCATAGTCGAACAGGCCATGGCATTTCTCTGGGAAGTGCCGCTGCTGCAACACCAGAGATAGAAACTCGATACTGAAAAGTCAAGGACGTGGCGCGGCGGGGGCACCGTGCTCGTCGAAGTAAGTCACAGAGAAAGAGGCTCTTTGGTACAAGGCGTGCACAAGTATCAAACATTCAAATAACAAGCATGATAGCCCGAGGGAGTGCACAAAGGGAGGGAACGCACCTTGTTTTCCACAAGACACTCCCTGTGTCGCCGCTCCGGCTCCTCAAGGCGGTTTTGTCCTGAAGGAGAACGTACTCAAATACGATGGGATCGCACCCTTTGCGCTCTTCCTTGGCTTTCGGTAAGCCACTTTCCCTCCTGCGTTTCCTCCTCTGGTTCCCTGTCTCCGTATTCCGCAAGGGCTCGCACGTGGTGGGAGGTTTCAGTTCGATGCAGACCAGAAGCGTGTCTTGGTTCGGATTCTCCGATCCGAGACCGTGAAAGTGCCCCGTGTCGGAGCTGTCGGCGGGCTTGAGAGCTGCAAGACGCGTGTAGAGGAGGAATATCTCGTCGTCGGGATCGGAAACTAAGGTCGCACTCTGCGGGAGGGTGATTGGCCCTGGAGGGACGGTGTCCACACTTGCAGTCGGGCCCCCATCCGAGTCAGAGATCATTTGCCAACTATGATTGTATTTTTCTTTGGATTGTAGCTCCTGTGGAAGATCTGAAGAACGCACACAACGCGAGTTGCTGCATACACGTCAGCCGAGTAAGTACGAGGTAGTATCGACTGGTACCTACCTCATTTACGGAAGGATAAACCAAGGTGCGAGAGAATAGCTTCAAGTTACAGTAGGTACCAGATCTTCGTGCTCTTCAGTGAACGAAAAAGGTAACATAGAGCCGGTCCGGTTGCCGAGAGTTTGCGGTTGCACCTTGGTTACAGCTGTTCGCTTTATGTACTAGTAGCTCAAGACGTAGTTTCGGGCTCCTTGAACCGCAACCACCATCATGGGCGGTTTTTCCCCACGGCAAAGCCAGGGCAAGGATGGACTAGAAACAAGAGCACACTGCACTGGCAGTAAAACTCATTTACAGTCCTTGAGCGTCCCCGGCCCCTCAGAAACGATATACACACCTGTATAAACTACCACAACCCACTAAACATAAACCGCCACACACATCAGTGTACACACCAAGTGAGACCCATCCTGCAAATCCAATGGCCGCAACGCACACCTAAGACGAACACCGTAAGAGACCGGAAGCAACGCCAACCGAGTGTATAGGTAAAGTACACACTGATAAATCCATACCCACACCGACGACAAGAGCACACTCTGATCGAAACCGGGAACCACAGAGGAAACAGGCGACGCAAAACCCACAACCCAACATACACCAGGACCATACCAACACCCACCAAACCCTCGAATCGCTAAAGAAAACACGCACGGCGCCACCATCAAACCCCCCTACACTAGTATGTGCCCCCTGCGCCACTGAACTAAACACACTATCCACCCAGCCAAAGTTACTGACCCCCAACTCACCTCACCACCCCTGGACAGAACCCACCGGAACGAGGAAACAGGCAGTATAAACATGGGAACATACGCTGACAG
>WTXK01000524.1:0-31087 GCA_025769895.1 Lactarius psammicola | reverse complement strand
TCGGCGGGTTGGCACTTGGAAAATAGTCTGCACCTGGACAAAGATAGTGATCAAGACACCAGAGCTCAGCAGGATGGTGGACCGTGATGTGGACATCGAGCCGACGAATCTAGGTTTGTATGAACGTCTGTCTAGTATTTTGCACAAGCTTCCACTGCAGTATGACAGGACGGGGCCACAACACTGGCAGTAGTATCAAGTTACGTGAGCAATCACCAGCGTCAGGAGAGTACAGTATCTGTCAAATAGGCCGGTCAGGTAATCAATGTCTTAATCGATGCCGAAGCCAGACTGCGCACTGGCCATTCCATTATTAATTGCATCATTTACTGACGACCAGACCACTTTGTCAGCGATACAGCTTTCTCATCACTTCACATGTCCAGACACTCATCAGGAGGCGTGTACTTCGAGAAGGAGAAGGGGAAAAAGAGACTGTCGCTTCTGCATTTTGCGTGTCACTTTGCGTGCCTGGGAATAGGTCAATATAACTTATCCTGGCTTGAAGACCAATGGTACAGATCCCCCACTTCCATATCCCACGAATACCTTGTGAACCTAGCCAAGGAAACATACAAAGGTATCTCACAACCCCCTTGAAGTTGGATAGCTCGTCAGCGTTCTATTCAAGGGGGCTTCTCTGGCCCTGGAGACCCCGGAAAAATACGAGTCGTCGGTGCCAATAGTACCTGGTGGATATGAATTTTGCTGAGGGGCCCATCACGAGCTGCACTGTAAGGATAAGTAGTCGTGGTCTTTGCGATTTGTATGGTATGTGAGACGAGAAAGAGGTAATGAAGCAAATGTGGCCTGTTAGGTCGATTCCGAGTCCGTCCGTTTCCGCTCGTGGGATTGCTCGCCCGGGCCAGTGTAATGAATCAACATTATATGTCGACGCCCAAGGCGAGCTATTTTCCCGGTGACAGACCATATAATCTCAATGTCCCATCTGACTCATCTGGGATTGGCGCCAATCCGCCAACGCCTCTTCATTTCTTCCATCGACGTAAATTCATGAATAATTTGAAACTCGAAATCTGATTCGGTTCTTAGCTTCCTCTGCTGCTAGCCTTTCAATTCAAGGACGGGGCTCACACTGAAAACCGACCCACACCTTCTCGTTCTTCAGGTCCTTGGACTCTTGTTCGCATTTCGGATAACGAGGGGCTACTTTACCGGAAACCGGTTCTATATATAATGTCTTATTGGTGGCGAGTTTCGGAGTTTTTTTTTATAGAAGAGTCCACTCCTCGCACATATCAGACGTACTGTATTGACATCGCGTCTACGGTTACTCGCTGAGATCATCCCGTACCGTTGTCACTGAGAAGCATCTTCTGTCGCTGATTATGTTCAGGTTTTCTCGTTGTCCCGATTGAAGGAGCTCGAGGCTGAGGTTCAAGGTGCAAAATGACAATTATTGGTAAAACAACCCGAGAAGCGATCAAGGAAGCAATTTCCTGAGCCCCGGCCCCCGGGACAACAGCGAATTGACCTCATTCGAAGATAGTGGAATGTGAGGAAACAAAGTTGCCCGTCAGCATCGCCGCAGACTTTGTTGACGCTCGTTCGTGTCTCGTGACGAAACACTCTACAAGAAATTTCGATCGTTCAACGTTCACTTTTGACATGTTACAATGGAAAGACTGTCTGATTGCGGGGCCGTGCAATCAGGTCACCAATTGCGACTACTCTTCAACTATATATTCCGATCTCGCCCTGGGACGTATCAAACCGGAGCCTATAAATACTGTCACGCATGGCCCTGGCAGTTCTAAATGCTCCGTTAATTCTGCCAGCCAGCATCAAGAAAACTAGAATGGCGAGGCTGATAATGTAGCTTCAGGCCGTCAATGAAACGCCTACTCCAGGTACCGTTGGCAAAGCGGTGTCCCACTCTCCAGAGATATAGCTCTCAACGACCGGCACCGTTGCGATTTTCGCCGCTCCGTCCTCACGTACCCCGCGGCCTCTCGGAAAGCGTCGGTAGCGTCCCAAAGACTGCTCCCACTTCTCGTCCGAACACGATCGGCGCCACGATATACGGTGCCACATCCATGCCTCACGAGATACTCTCCAGGTGCGCAAAGACCGCCTCGAGCGCATGTGCCTCACGCCTGCGCAACTCTGCCCGGGATATGCCCATACACTCGACATACCACGCCTCGTCCTGCAGCACCGCCGCCACCTCGAATAGATCCAACAGCGGGGCGTCGACTTGCGCAGCGCGCGCCGCGTCATACGCGATGCGGTGGCCGATCGCCAGCACCAGCGGTAATGAGCGCGGGAGGACCTCACGGTCGTACGTGGTACTGCGGTGACCTGGCGCCGCGGCAAGCGCAGCGCGGAGCTCAGAGAAGAGCCCACTTTCGTGCTGCGCGAGGAGGGAGTCTGGGGTAGCGCGGTGGTTCGAGGACGTAGCGTCCGAGAAGGAGTTCCGATGCGAGGCCTACGATAGGCAAACGTGAGCGACGCACGATTGTCGGAGAATTTAAAATTAAGTCGCGAGAGTGTGGGGTACGTACGAATGGAGATTCCCAGCAGGTCACCTCGGCGATTGCGATCCCGCGTATATCAGACTGGATCGAGAAACAATGTCAGAGACATCAGGGTAGGCTGGGGTCGTACGTACATGCATCGCGGAGAACTGGTTCGCTCAAAAAGGCCCTGCGCGCCGCAGCGGTCTCCGAGCACAAGATTCGCCGTCTGCGAGGCCTGAACGACCACCGCCTTGTGCACCGTCGCAACGGCGTGGCGTACGCGCGGGTCAAACTTAGGGTTTGTGAACAATGCTACGGCCTGCCTTGTGCATAGCACCAAGCACGAAGGTTTGTGCGAGTGCTGTGAGGATCGGCTGCTTCTGCGTCTGGAAGGACATGATTGGCTTCGATACCCCACTTGCGTCGACGATGGTCCGTCGAAGGCTATATAGCGCGCAGCAACGTACGACGCACCTGCAACGAGGGTATGCAGAGCGAACTTAGTGCCAGGGTGCCGACGGCAACGCGGTTATCTTGTCGAAAAACGATGATCGAGGATCTTTAGGTTTCTCTATGCTACCCAGAAGAGCTGTCGGCGGGAGTCGTACGTGGTTGAAGGAGGTTAGCGAGTGGTTGAGAGGACGCGACCCGCCCCCGGCGGCAAGACCCTAAATGAAATATGAGTTGACGAGCAGCTGAGAACTATGACTGACATACTTGATTGTGACACCTGGGGTCATGAACTGACCGTCATGAAGCTGGAGGACAAATGGTTTTACACCGTGGTCTCCCCGTTCACGACGGTCCGCGCGAATACGACCGATACGCACCGAAAGCCGGGAGTAACGGGGCGAGGTTGGCGGCATGTACCTGAGTGAGTACCTTGAGCAACGGAAGTTCAAAGTCCAAACTGGGATGCCTTACTTCGCTGCTCGCTCCAACGGTGTGTGAAGATCAAAGTTTCCATCAGGAAGTAATGTCGCCGTTGTTTCCAAGTGTAAAGCATCTAACCCATGTCCAAGTTCTGTGAGACAAAACTGGCCGCTGATAACAGTAGATAAGCCACGAGATAGTTGATGGAGCTACGAAGTACACTTACGAGACTTCAAAGTCGAGTACCTGCTTAAGAAGAGGGGCAAGGTCGGGTCGTCCTTTCACGTATGTCGCCAAAGTTCCGGCACACAGGTTGTATTGGATGGTGAGGAGAGTCTCAGCCGCTCCATCAATACATGCAATAGGATCGGTGTGCATGTTCCAAAACTTGGGCGAGAGATAGAGTACGTCTTCGACCGTTAAAGCTGTCGTCCACATTCGATCGTTAGACGGTACACTTGCAAAGGGAGAGTGAATACACATACCGTACGCTTTGCCGATTGCTTTCGCGCGTTCATGCGAAAGCTTGACTCTATCGGGAATAGATAGAGTCTCACACCGTTGAGTGAACAGGGTAGATTGGGCGAGCTCTTGTGTGGGTCTCATACTGAATGCACAAAAGTAGGTGGGACCAGAGATGAAGCTTCTATTGGCTCAAGCTCAACAAGATGCCAGCTTTATAAACGCGAAGGAACGCCGTAATGGTATTCATGAGTGAAGCTGGGGGCCCGGCAAAGGCCAAATCCGCGCTGTCACTGACCGTGAGCACCCTCCTGACAACCAATTGGCAACTAACCTTTTTGCGGATTGATGCATATTGACGGGGCGGGAGATGTTTTCCTTTACCGAATGCCGCCTGTCCACAGAAAGTATAATATGTCTAGACCCAATTATTCGTTTTGCGTTAGAAAGATCCACAAAATCCGATGAATGAAATCCACGACAGGGAAGTTTTCTTTTGGAGGAATCAATATTCCGGGTCACAGCTAGTATTGGTGGTATTCAAAGAATGTCAATGAACGATATCTGGGTCGTCAAACTGTCAGGTTCACATCTGAGTTCCATTGTACACAGTAACGGGTACATCAAACTCAACGGTCCCGTGGACTTTTTAGATTCGGTCTTGAATTGTTGACGCCGACCGTGTTCATGAAGTTATCGACATGAGCGTGAAGTCGAACAAAAATAGAAGCTCTGTGGCGTCTTACGTAATACTTCAAGGAGTGACAAATGCCCGTGCTTTATCGAAATCTCACAGGCGTTGGCGACGTACCTGGTCATTCACTGGCGTGGCCCTGGTAACTTACTCTTTGCCAATCAATTGGATTTACAGTGAGAATCGCCTGCATCCTTAGACGGGTCGTCGACTCTCTTCATTCCAATCCCCCACGGCCTCATTCCTTTTTTCCTTGCTGCAGCACTCTTCATTTCAGAGCGATAATAGATTCAATATTCAAAGCAATCTAACAAAGCATCTGCGAATTTTTAAGCCCAAACAAGTTCATGAATTTATTTTTAATATCTGTACCGGACCCTGAAATAGCAGCCGGGGACAGTATCATAGGGCGATCACGTACTGGGAATTTGCGGGTCGTACCTGTATCTTCGAGAGTATCACCGGTCATACGGGGGCGTCGCTGTCGGTCTGCATGCCTATACAATAATCGCTGTGAAGGGTGCAGAAACCAAATTTGCCGCAACTGAGAATGTCGCGTGTGTTCTCAAGTGGTTAAATTTCGTTGATGCCTCGCCCAAAAAATTTACGAGTGGAAATTAAAAACGTTAGGTCAGTGGTACTGTACCACTCTGACCCTTCCTTGGTCCCCGGAACATTGAGCCAAACGAAGGCCGAAATTAAAAGGGTGCCACCCTGACGGCAGTGGGGCAATAACCGACCCGGGCCCCACACGCATGTTTGCCATGTCCGAGCCTGTACCATTGAAGCGAAGGTCTTTCGTGCATCGTTTCCGATAAGAAAGGCTCTATTACTGTACTGTGGGTGGTAGACAGCTCAAACAGTTCCGCAGTAGGTTTGCACAGATCTACGAGCAAATGTCAGGAGGAATGACAATGGTACCCAATCAATATTTTTTTTTTCAATCCATCACCGTGCATCTTGGGCTACAGAGCCCCATGTAGCACCCAACTAGTTTATTCTGCCCAATGATCTCTAACCGTATGTGACTCTAATTGAGCAATCAAATCAAACCTCCCCACGCTTTGGGAATGGCATCATGGCTCGTCAAGCGTCAAGCGTCGAGGGGTTGGGTCAGCCTATCAATATATCTGTGTATGCGTGTAACTATGGCCAAGGTAAGGATGTGAGTAATACCGATCAGACGTACCTCGTCAAAGGGTCGTGTGTCATTGAAACAGCTCTCCCAGACTTCATTCACAGCACGCTCGGCTGATTCCTTGTCCGGACAGTTCGGATTGGCCATGACGGACATGACGGCACGCCTACGGACGCAGGTCTGCGATCGTTAGGCTTCTAGTTTGGCATGTACATGGAAGAAGGTCGCGCGCGTACCTGGTGCTGCTTGGAGAAAGACAGGTTCCCGCGCTGGATCTCACGCACCCAGGAGCAGTCTCCACTCAGACTGTTTGCGCGAATCTGAGGCACGCAATATCAGTGAGGATTTGGCTGTAGGATAGCGCAGTACGAACGCACTTCGCTGCACGCATGGTGTCGTAGTTATTCCAATCTACGTTGAAGACGGCGTGATCGTACATATGTACAAGTTCGTGTACGATGGTATGCTCCATGTGCTTCTTATTGAGAAAATTCCCCTGGCAAAGCACGACCGCGCCTGCATCAGGGGAGAAACCGCCGGAACGAGTGAGGTCGCATGGCATGCAAGGGAAGTGAGCTGGCGTGGCGTTTGCACCAGCTTGCTTGAGATGCTTGAACATGAATTGTATCGATGGCCTATGCCACCCGTCAGCAAGTGCAAACGAGAAACGGAACAGATGGGGGTACTTGCTGTAGTTCAAGAGATCCTTCTTCCATCGCTCGCAACTACGACGGTTGATGGCGAAGACGCGCTCGTCCGGTCGATGCCATAACCCGTGAGCAAGGAAATTCTTTGCGCCATTTCTTGAATATTCTATTTTCGGAAGGCGAGAGTGAGCTTGACGGCAGCGAGGACCCAGAGTCGGTGGGTCGGCCCTGCTGCGTTGTTGTTGCTCATTGACAGTTTGGGTTACTGGAGTAATCAACAACACAGCGCGCGTCTCGGCCGAATCTCTGGTAAGCGACCACGAGTCCGAGTCCACAACGACATCATCGACACAATTCAACGGAAACATTTTATGTTCCCACCCAGACCATAACTTTTTTTACTATTTCCGAGTAAAAAACGCAACATGCGCACGGTCAAGCTCGTCCGTCATCGGTAACTCTGGGGTGGGAAAGACGAGCCTCCGAGGCCAGGTGCGCATACGAGAAGCATTTCTAGCTCACTTGGTGTTGTTTTGCTAAATCTCGCAATAACCAACTCAGTACGTCTCAGGTCGGTTCTCGACCGGATATCGCGCAACAATTGGTGCCGATTTTCATCGCAAGACGGTGCCCCATCACTCCGACTCAGAAAGTCCGTCACTCTCCAAATTCTGGGTCAGTCCTCCACTCGGACATTCCGGCTTGGCTTTTCATTATCGCTCACTCGGCTCGCTTGACAGGGATACCGCTGGTCAAGAGCGTTTCTCCTCACTCTCCGCCGCCTTCTTTCGCGGTGGCAGACGCTGCTGTCCTCATGTTCGACGTCAATCGCCCCGCAACGCTCCACGCTCTGACCCGGTGGTGGTCCGAGTTCCGCGCTCATGCCCCTCTCCCCGACGAGGACAGAAAGACTACTGCCTCGTAGTTGTCGGAAACAAGACGGATCTCATACGTAGCTCTGAGAGCGCTGCGGTCCCAGAAGGTACATGCCCTGCGCTTCATCGACGAGCTCGTCCCCCCTTCGGAGTCCCGATCCAGCACCCCTGAAACGCCAAAGGACGATCTGGGCTGGAATGCCGGGCCATGTACCTGCCCGTGTGGCTAGCGGATCAGACGACGAAAAACGGCTTGCATGAGAATGGGAATCCGGGATCAAGCGCGGATATGGACGCGGATGGTCGGGCCAGCGGACATCATTCTTGTGACGAGACTCGCGCGGCCACTGCTGCTGCGCTGCTGCCGTCCCCGATCTCATTCCCAGAGTAGACAGCGACGCCAATGTCAATGTCAATGTCGACGGCGAGACCACTCCGGTGGCCACCATCGTAGCGCCTCCGCGCACGGCCTCGATAGACCTCACGCGCTCCACCACAAACGGCCGTCCAGTCGCGCTCGCGCAGCTCGCGGTTCAGCCCCGCGCCGAACGGCACGATCAGTTCGACGCACACGGGCTTCACCGCCTTCCCACGCCCGCGTCCTCCTTCTCCGACCTCGGCGAGCCGTACGAGTCGCGCCGTCCTCCCACGCTCGCGCGCCTCGCGTCCCCATCACCATCTTGCACTCCCTCACGCGCACAGAGCGCACCGCTCGCGCTCGACGTCGACGCTGTCGACATCCACCGCGCCCACGATCACCCCGGCGCGGTACGCAAACGGCGCGGACGATGCAGCGTCGTCCGCCACGCGGGCCGAAGCTGTTCTTCACGTCGGCTAAGACGGGGCGCAGGTGTGTCTGATGTGTTTGCGTACATCGCGCAGCGCGTCGTCATGCGCTGGGAGTGGGAGGAGGCGCACGACGCGGAAGGGGACTGACCCCGCTAGAAATGGCAGCACGGTTCATCTCGGCGACCATAGAAGTGCACAGAAGAAAGCACACAGGCCTGCGTGCTGCTCTTCGTGAGGCTGGCTGGAGGAAGCGACGTATCTTATCTGGGGTATCTATGTTCATCTCCGGTTCACCTTTTTTTTTTTTGCTGCTGTTATTATTTCTTCCCAGGGACTACCTATATATAGATCGGAATCACGTACGATACATGCACTTTTTTTGATTTCAAAACATGTGCATGAGTAGGAATTGCGAGATAATTTGTTGTCTATAGAGAAAAAGCTCATCTATGTAGATATATTCCACAAGCGGCCATAAACATACCGCCTTTTAGGTATGTTGTCGTCCGAATACGCACCCAAATAGCCCCAACATGGCTAAGTAACTTATGCTGCGCACCACAAAGCGTGCGTCGAACAGGACCTTAACTTCATAGAAAGTCGCAGTATGGTATTACAATATAGCCAACTCTCCCACCATTGCAAGTAAGTAATGAGCTCAAGTCTTTACTCGGTTCTTCGTGTCGGTTCAATCTTTTTATAATAGTAGGTGGATAAAGCTTGGGATAAAGAGTGCCATAGAACTTTCGTCCCTGACAGCAAAGTTGGCTATCTTTGTGATTACCGTACCAGATCCTATGTGCGCTTGAAATTGATCACGGTATCAGTGCGGGCGCTTCAGATTTATTTTCGTACGTTACTACAGTAATGTCCCCTGCTTCTCAGAACTGGTGTTCAGGACTTCACAACCTCAAATCGAGCTAGTCTTTGCGGTCTATTGGGTCCGCATAAAATAGCAGCACACCCGTGGCGTGTGTCGTCATTTTAACAGATTAACCATTCTGATAATTTAGAAAGTCGATCGATTACAGTTTACAGAACTTACAGACCAAGACAATTGAGTACGAAATACGTGATCGATTGTAATAAGTTCCCGAGTTTCTCTCTCGGACCTGTGCAATCGTTGTCACAGTTGCTTTTGACGATTGTGTTTTCCTGCTTGCGGTTCGCCCAAATTCTGGGGATCATAATCTCATACAAAAAAGTCCCTTTTCTGCTGATAGGCCGGAATGAATGACATTTAGCCAAGGACCGCTACTTTTTCGGCTTTGGAGCGGCCGCACTGAGTTTCTTTTTTCCCGTCAGGGTTGACCCTAGGGCCTAGGCTAAAGGGCAGCCCTGATACACCAGGTACCGCACACCCTCTAGTCCATAACGTGCGTTCCGAGTCGTCGCACGTCTGGCTCAGACTGAGAAGCAGCGGCCCAAGCGAAGCGAAAATGAAACGAGCCGCAAGATGCGGCGCCCCAACGGCATCCAGTCTAGTAGCTGGTCAATGGATCTGACGCCTAGCACGGGGGGAAACTGTAAAGCTTCCGTATATGTGGGCGGCCAAGCAGCGGGTGTACTACTGCCGAAGCGTAGAGCGCTCCTCTGCTAGTAACTTACTGACACCTGTGGCACGCCGCACGGATACCACCCAGGGCGGTACAGCCGAGATGGGAAGAATGGCTGCGGTGCTAGGAAGGCGTAATAAAAGTAAAATAAATACGGGTCTGGCCGCCAAAAAAAAAAAACGTCACCAATTAAAAAAAAAAAAGAATTCGTATGAGGGCAGGAAGAAGAGAAGCGTGGTCGGTGGCAGTCCACGCAAGTTAGTCCGAATTACCGTGCAGTAAATTGGCAGTGAAAAGTTGCAATACTGTACTGTACGTACTACACGACTCGAGATCGTCGTGTCCAAATGATTATCCGACGTTTCAGATTGTCGCTAGCAGTTGGGATCGTAATGTAGTACTGTAGTGGCGTCATTGCACGCGCTTGGGTTCAGTCTACCCATCGCGGCGGGGGCCTAGTGGTTACAATACTTTACCTCATCGACGACCGAAAGATGTGAGAAGCTCCGTGCACCGGAGGAGGGACCAATTCTGCTCAATCCTTGGCGCTCAAGCTCAAGTGTCAGACGCAAAATCCGCATTCAGATCACGAACCATCTCGTTGAAGTGACTGTAGTTTACTGTACATTGTTGTTGTTGTTGCACTGTTTCTTGTTTCGGTGTCACGGCTGATTGCCCTCAAACACCCTCAGCTATCATCCTTTCCGGCTGTTCGACGTACCCACGCCACGTTTCTACAAACGCGGCGAGCTCCGCACCTTCCACGACGCGGTGGTCCGCCGACCAGCTGACTCCCAGCTTCAGCCTCCGCTCACCTGTCCCGTCGCCCCGCTCAACATCCCATATCCATCGCGCGCGGCCAAGAGCGACAATCGCAACGCCGCCGCCGGGTACGAGCAAGGGCATCGCGGACTCACCGGCGCCAATTGCACCGATGTTACTCACGGTGAGGGTCCCTCCGCGCCGCGGGAGTTCGGCAGGCGTCAGTGCACTAGGTACTTGCCGTCCGAGATGCGCATAGTGCCGGAGGGTCGAGGCGATGCTGTAGACGGACTGTTTGTCCACGGCACGAACCGTCGGCGTGTATAGCCCCGTCGGGGTCGTCAGCGCCACACAGATGTCCGAATTTGGGCGCATGGTCAGCGACGGCTTTGGCCGTCTGAGACGCTGCCAGGTGTGATGGAGGAGCGGAAAAGTGGCCAAGAGTGCATGGCCTTGGCAAGGGTTTTGAGGAGGATGGGAAGATATGTTAATTTGTCATAGGTGCCTGACGCGGGCGGGGCATGGACTTGGGGTACTGGGAAGAACGATGAGGCAGAGACGAGGGGCGGGGCCGATTGCTCCTGTGATGGTGGAAGATAGTGCTGGGGTATGTTCGCGTTGAGAATGGGGAGAATATTATGCAACGCAGTAAGGTCGAGAGAGGTTGTATAACTAGACGCATATGAGCAGCGCGCGCTTGCCCGGGGACGGGAACACTCACCCAAAATGTGGGATTTCCAAACTCTGGAGGAAAAAAACGAAAAGGGGTCATGAAGAGGCACACAGGAAAAACAGACTAGTTTGCGTGCCTTTTCCATTGCCTTCCACATTCCGTACCGTGTCCGTCCCAGCTCAACGACAACATCGTCTTCCGCAGGAGGGGGCGGTGTAGTGGGAGACAGCTGCTCGCCCGCAGATTGTTCACGAGCGAGGTACCGCTCCACGTCCACGCGCTCGACGCGTCCGTTCTTTCCGCTACCCGGAGCAAGCAACGCGATATCCACTCCGCTCTGCCGCGCCAAGTGGCGCACGGCGGGCAGGGCAAGCACGTCCGCCTGCGGCGTGCTGAGCGTCCCTGTAGGTGAAGCCTTGGACTCAGGTGCTGGTGGGTCATTCGGGTCAAGTGGGTGTGGGCGGCGGGCCACTCGAGGATCCCCTGACCCAGCTGGTGGGTTCGACGCGTCGCGCCTCTGCTCCTGGTGCGACAGTTGGTCCGCAGGGGACACGGAAGTAGACGAGTCGGAATGCTCCGACGCATCTTCGTTGGTCTCGACCTCGATGACACACAGACCATCGCCAACTTTGGCTACGTGCCCCTCCTGCACGAGGATCTCCTTAATAGTACCGTCGAATGGACTCGTAATTTCGACGCTTGCTTTGTCGCTCTGGACCTCACAGAGCGGATCAAAGGCACTGACGGAAGACTGGGGGGATACATTCCTGTGGGTGAAGCATGGATGTCAGAGATTGGGACGAGAAACGAGACCTGACAATGGAGGAAGCATGACCCTCGTCTGCGTTCCTCGCGTCGTACTCCTATGGAGACCATGAACGCTACATCACGTAGCAGACCATTCGTGAAATCGACAATCATACCATTTGATTACCTCACACTCTGTTATGCCCTCTCCGATATCTGCAAGCTTGAACCGCTGAAGTACTTTTCGAGCCGCCCACCACGCTGGCGAGAGATGGAAGCATGCGACACTGTTCCGCCTTCTGAGTACGCATCGCGTTGTGCGCAGGAGACTCATTGCACAGAACAAGAAACAGAGAGACGGCGATGACGGGTCAAGCAACAGTGAACGCGTAGAGTTATGTGCGGCCCAAGGTCCGGCCCGCCAACAAGGTCCGAACCGACGATGGTTAGTCATAAGAGTGTCATAAGCCGCGAACCGAGCCTGTCATCGCACACGCTCAGCCTGAAGCTGCTCTAAGCTCAGGCTCTCGACCCACGCTGGCACTTTCGAGTTGAGTCCGTCGCGACACCGCACTACAGTATCCAGCCTCAGGCTCCTGTGTGTGATGTCTGAGTCCTCATGCGAGTCCTTCTGGTAGCGATTCCAGCTTCGAAGTCTAATTGTACACCATGATGAGGGACTCAGGTTGCTGCTCTATTGATTTACTACTCATCCAAGTACAAGCGATACTTCGATACCATACCGTACCGACAAATCCGAGCTTGTCCATCGGTGGACGTGTCTGTATACTACAACCGGTTTTACCTTGGCACAATTGACCAAAGTGTTCAATTGGTCGTGCCAGTGGTGTACTGACGACGGGCGTCCTTGTTTTTTTTTGCCATCCTTGTTCCTTTTGCTATCTGCAGTTCCCTCGGAGTCTCCTCAGGAAGCTTCGACTCTGCGCATGCGATTACCTTGCCCTTCCTCCGAATTTCAGTATCGCTCTTTCTGTATTTCGAAGATGCGACGGTCCGCCGTGTGTACCTACATTAGCATAGCGGGCCTGTCAGTGATGAAGGAGGTGTCACCGATGCGTATGTCAGGACCCCCAATGCATGACCCCAGCGTGTGCGGGAGGTACCGCTGTTCGCCCATTCCGCGCGGAGGGTGCGCCGCGGATTAATTTTTACGCCGACCCCCCTAGTCAAGCTTTTGACAGAGAATGTCGGCCACGATGCTGCAATTGTTCGCAAGAATGTCAATTCCACGCAAGGGTAGGTAAAACTTAGCCAGCTACTTGCCCAAATGATCCCGTTTCGACGCGACAGCATGACTTTGAGCGGCTGCGGAGCTCGTCGCGTACTCCTCGTCACATGAGCTTGTGGGAACAGTCAGTGGGGGTTCCGGTGCCCACTGGCACACATACAACGATCCCTTGCGCAATCCAAGCGCTTTTCTGCGGAAATCTGCGTTCTCACACAGATTTGCACACACATTGTCCCTGCACGGCGCTGTCGACGACGGCTCATAGCGCCTCCGACAGTCTAAAGGACTGTTGACTGATGCAAATAGTGGATCTCCGATGCCTCTCTTTCGCACCTGCACCCGCACGAAAACGCTCTCCTCTCGCAACATATTGGCGCACGGCTGCAAGGAGGGCCTGGATGTCGAATGGGGCCGTCCATCGGGTGACTTGGTTCACGGAGGAGACTTTGTCAGCGCGAGGTGGAAGCTCTTGAAGAAAATATACGTTCGTTAGTAAACTTGCGGGCATCGACGAGGGGAACGGCTATGGTCAAGAAGTTGATATTTGAAAACATCACTCTCGTCGCGATATGCGACACTCAGCGAGAGCTCGCTCAACGAACCTGTGCAATAATGGCACTTGCCGCGATGTTGTGGTCGAGCCCGGCCCGGAAGGGATGCCAGTTCGCACGGTATTGCCACCCAAAGATTCTGCAGCAGAGAACGAAACAATCACCCCTACTCCTACTTCACTGCATTTCGACCCATAGGGCTAGTACTATATAAGAGTAGCTCCTTTCGTCCACTGGTCTTAGTTCAGTATCTGCATTATCAATGAGCACCGAGAGGTTTGTCTACGGCTATTACTGGACCGAGTTCTCACCACTACTCTTCGATCAGTCATTGTCCAGTCTGTTCTAAACTGTTCCGATTCGTCGGCCCTCTCAGGTGTGTCTAGTGCTTACCAATTGACCGAGTACTCACTAGTACTCACTAGTACTCACTGTCGATCTTCAATTAACACTTGTCCGTTCTCCCTACTACCGGGTGATTCGTCCTCTGGTGCCAGCTCAGATATCGGAAAGATTGCTCAAGACCGTTGCGAGAAACAAAAGAGCGTAAATGCTGAAAGTAGGTTGTTCGGCGCACCCGTAGGGAGTACCGCGAGTAATGAGTTTGTGTGGCACAGGCTCGAGTTATGGACGTGCAACACCAATCATGATGCTCTCAGACAACGTCTTGCTTGAAATCTTTGATTTATATCGAGCGAATTACAGCCACGCCTTTCCCTTTGTGTGGAAATGGCACTTATTGGCGCATGTATGCCAAACATGGCGACAAATCATATTTGCGTCGCCACAGCGTCTCAATCTCCAAATTCGCTTCACACCTAGAACTCCTGTCAGGGATCTGGGTATCTGGCCAGCCCTTCCTATCGTCATGGATTACTTTTCCCATCCTGAGAGAGGCCTTTCGCCCAACGATGAAGAGAATGTCATTGCCGCATTCAAGCACCTCGATCGTATGTGTGGTGTCAGGCTTCAGGGAAAAGCCTCTCAGTTGGCAAAGACGGTCAAGGTGATGCAAGAGTCGTTTCCGGTGCTGACGCGTCTCGAGATTATTTCGATGGATAGAAACGCACTGGTCCTTCCCAGTGGATTCTTGGGAGGATCTGCACCATCTTTAAAGAACTTCCAATTATTCGGCATTCACTATCCGGCATTACCAACGCTTCTTTTGTCCACCAGTGACCTCGTCTCCCTCAAACTTTGCCATATACCCCCGGCCGGTTACATTTCACCCGAGGCGATGGTGGCGTGTTTGGCCGCATTGCCGAGGCTCAAACACTTTAGCATTGGATTCCAGTTGGCTATCTCCCACCTTGATCGAATGCGCCCGCCTCCCGTAACACGGACTGTCCTTCCTGCTCTCACCTTCTTTCGATTCAGGGGTGCTAGCGAGTATCTGGAGGACCTCGTTGCACGGATCGACGGCCCTCGACTGGTCTTTATCAATGTGAAATACTTGACCCGGCTTGTTGACTCTCAAGTTGTGCAACTCTCCAAGTTCGTCCATCGCTCGGTAGGCCCCCAGTTAAACCCATTCTGGCCTGTGCACGTTGGCCTTTACAGGGGCAATACCTTGGGTTATGTAAACTTTATCTTGTATCGTCGTGCGAACTATCCAGGCTTTAATCCGCACCTTGACATTTCCCTCTCATGCGAAGCGACCGATTTGCAAGTTTCCCACATGACCCAGGTGCTTAGCCAATTTTCCGCGATATTCTCCACTGCCGTCCATCTCGAGTTCGCGGCCCGTCTCGAGCTCGTAGCTCAACTCGAGGAAGATCTTCAATTAGAGGGTGGAGACGACGTTGAATGGCTACACCTCCTCCGCCAATTCACCGCCGTGCAGACATTGCATGTAGGTCGGGCGCTCGCAGGGCGCGTTGCTCTTACACTAGAAGGGATCCCTGGGGAGATGCTCGCCGAAGTGTTGCCATCCCTTGACTTGATTTTCTTAGCGGGCCAGCCGGCATCATCTGTTGAGAAGTTCGTCGCTGCCTGCCGGCTCTCTGATCGCCCTGTAACCGTTGTTGACACAAGAATGGAGTTTAAAGAAAGACGCAAGTCCTATGTCAATGAATGAGATGAGGTAGCGTACTCTATAGCCTGGTGTTTTACGATCCAACAGTTCTAATCATTCCTCTGACGCATTTAGGAGATATGACCACACACGCAGAAGGATGTGTATGTATTACTTAGACTACAATACGTACGTCCGAGTCTACACGAGTCTAACAATGGACTTGTCGTGACTAGTCTTGGATTGAGAGTCCTGATACTCATCAATGATAGCACTTCAACTGAACGTTCGGCAAGCTTACGCAAGAATCACAACACTATATACGGGACACCGAAAAGTGAAGAGGGAGGTGCTAACAGAATCTGAGTCGCGCTCAGGGCGTCCTTCACGTGCACTTGGTCGCGTTATTGCTTGCTACTCGATGATTAAAAACGGGATCCAAGTTTGTGCACCAGCGTGCCGTTAACTCAAACCTAGCCAAATATGTGAGAGAGGGAGACGACAAGAGAATACATAAAAAAATTCGCATTCAAGTCGTGGGCGTTCTAGAATGCGCAAAGAGGCTGCGGCTTATCCTTGAGCACCAAGTCCACCTCGACGCAGCGTAAGGATCGTGTCCTCACTGCGCTCGAAACGATAAACTTTATATAGGCCCGCTTACGAAAACGAATATCATATCTCGCTTTAACGATTTCCGTCTACGTCTACATCCGTGTCCGTGTCTCCGTCTCGGTTCTGTTTCCCTTTATCTTTTTCTCTCAAATAATGTCTACACTTCTCCTTGGGTCGAACTCTATTACTCGCTACAGCAGAGACTCCAGAGAGATGGCTGACCGAATCGAAGCCCTTGTCCCCTCACTACTCTATGCTTGAATCCTTGTCTTTTTAAGCACGTACAATTACCTCACACGCTCCGATCTGCAGAGCAAGCTCCGATCACGCTGATCGTCGAGCTCTTCTCTTTTACTTCTTCATCCAAAACTGGGACTTGGACAAATCGCTGGACACATTCCAAGAAACCCAAGCTCCGCCACAAGCATTCCAAGCACAAGCATATAGAAAGGACGACCTCGCCACCTCGGTCGCCCCAGTCCTTTTTTCCCGTTCCTATTCCTTACTCTTTCTCATACACTTGCGTACAAAAGAGTTCTATATTCCAAATATACACCAAGTTCACGTTTCCGTCTGGTCTTGATTGAGTGTAGTTGACATCATTGTCGACTTCCAGTCTTGTCGTTATCGAGTCTTAAAACAGTATAGAGTTAGCTTCTCTTTTATCCAGTGTAACACCTCACATCCATCATAAATACCTCTTTGGTCTTCATACTGATCAGTGACGTCGCAACAAGTGGTGCACTGGTTGGTCACCTCACATTCTTCCGTCATGCCGTAGTATTCGGACGTTTTTCTCGTAAAATCCCCGCAGGATATGAGGTAGTCAAGTTGTTGAAAGGAGCAATCTCGGCAGTACATGGTAGCTGTAGAGAAAAGAACAAGTAGTGAAACCTACTGTAATGAGCGAAAAGAATGAGAAGCACACGGTCCTCAGAACCGTCATGCGCCACCCGCCAGACTCTCAATCGACTGGTGCTCTTGGTCATTGCGCGCCTTGAGCTTGAGGCCTTGAGGATCGACGCGTGCATTTCCTTCATCGCGTTTCCGAGCTTCACGCCGAATCGCGACAGAACGTCGCGCTGACACGGGTCGTACTTGGCGTTCGCGCGCGCCTGCACCTGCTCATAATCCACTGCGCGACACCCGCCCCAAACTCCTGCGTCTCCGTCGTGTCGAAAATAGTACGCGCGCACTTAATCTCGGTCAGGAGCTGCCGCCGATCTGCGGGCGAATCGCCGGGCGGTTGGAGACGTTTTCTATCTCGAGGTCCCACGGTGATTAGATCTGTGGCATTTTAGCGACGTAGTCCCTCAGCTGTTGTACCTTGACCTCGATGAGCACAAATGGTCGCTGCAGCGTGTCGTCGGTGAATTGTGTGAGCTACCAAGGAGTTAGTTTTCGCGAGACCAGTTCGAGTTGGCTCCGTATCAATGACACATACAGCGTCTCTGGTGTTGCGTGCCCTGACTGTGGTTCCACGAGAATGTCAATTTCAAGCTAGGGAAGGCAATACTCAGCCTCTCGTTTAGCCACGAACCCGGGGACGGACACCATTTCCGAAGTGTCGTCGGCTACTTGCTCGAATGATCCCGTTTCGACGCAACCGGGCCTAAGGCGCTCAACGAGCTCCTTCTCCTTGCAGACGGGTAGGCTAGCGGCGGAGGTGCGAGTACAATCAAGCTTACCCTCAAAGATCTGTCCCAAACAGAGTTGCTCCGTGAGGGCTTGGTCCTCGCTGCCGGTCTGATACTGGTACTCCGTGATGCGGGGGGTGGTAGTTGGGAGGGCGGTCGATATTATCGCAGGAGTAGACGAAATGGCTGTCATGGGAGGCGGGGAGGGAGGCCACGACGGAGGCCCAGCCGACGCCCTTAAGGGCCATGAGTCCTTCTTGCCCGTGAAGATATGTCGTATAACTCAGTGGTGTATCCATCACCACCGCTGCCTGTGAGTTAGCACCAGCCTCTGTGATGTGTGCAGCCGTCGAGGTCGCGGGGTCCGGAATGACCTCAAAATTGACTGTAACTGGCTGCATGGGGCGGCGGGTCGCGCCGGAAGGTCGATGCCGTGCCATCGCTAGAGTATGGCTCGTCAGCGTTTAGCCAGGCGTCAATGGAAGATCGAGCCCACGGCAGTCGTTCGGAATGGGTTGACCTGCTGGGAGGTGAAAGTCGTTGATAATGGCGAGTTGACCACGGAGGCTGCAGCCGCAGACCCGTGCGCTAGGGTAGAAGGATGATAGGCGACTGTCGATGAGGTTTTGTGGGCTTGAAAAAGTTCCGATATCAAGAAGTTTTGGGCGATGTCGAGGAACTGCCGCTGGCAAATACAGGACAAGGTAGGATAGGTTAGGGAAAGACTCAGCATTTTGGTGAGCAATGTTATAGGATCATTCCCATTCTCGGGGCGCGACTGTGCCAGGCTCGGGTCCCTCAAGCGGACGCTCCTGATATCGTACGCCGGACGCTCTCTGGGAGCGAGGTCGCTGCGGTTGTCGTAGAACATCCATCGAAGAACTTTCTCGGGGTCCTCATGGGATGACTTCGAGCGGTGGCAGGACCCGTCGCCCATTTGTCACCGCATAGGCCTGTGGAAACGGTTGCTGGCGAAATGTCGGCGCACGGGTGGGAGGAGGTCCTGGATGTTGAATGCCTTGTCTACCGAGTGAGACGTGGGTTCACGGAGAAAACTTTGTCAGCAAGAATGTCTTGGTCATTGGGGTAGATGCTCTCGAAGAAATCGGCGTTCAGGTCGTCGTCGGTGAGCCCGCAGGCCTTGAGTAGGGGGGCGGCGATGGTTAAGAGGTTTCGTTAGCATTTGAAAACATCGCCCTCGTAGCGAATACGACACTTAGCTGAGAGCACAACGAGCACTGAGATCTGAGAGACCCTGACGGGCACGATGTCGGGGTAAGTGGGTAACAGTCCTTCGAGCCCGGCCCGGATGTGATGCCAGTTCGCAGCCCAAGGTTCTGCAGAGACGAAACGTACACGCCTACTCCCACCGCACTGGATTACGACTCATAGGGTTGGTACTGGTATAAGAGTACCTCCTTTCTTCTGCTGGCCTTAGTTCATTACCTGCAATATCAATGGACACCGAGAGGTTTGTCTACGGCTACTACTCGACTACTAATTAACTGAACTTGAATCTCACCCCTATTCTCCACTGATCCTATCTGTCAGTTCTCCCAGGTGTGTCTGGTGCCTACCAATTGACCGAGTACTCACTAGTCCTCACTGTTGATCTTCAATTAGCGTTTGTCCGTTCACCCTACTACCGGGTGATCCGTCCTCTGGTGCTACCTCAGATACGAGAGAAATTGCTCAAGATCGTCGGAAGAAACAAAAGAGCGTGCATGGTGAAAGTGGGTCGTTCAGCACTCCCGTGGGGAGTGCAGCGAGTACTGACTTTTGTGTGGCACAGGCTCGAGTTACGGACGTGCAACGACAATCATGATGCTCCCAGACAACGTCCTGCTTGAAATATTTGATTTCTATCGAAAGAAACGCGAAATCGTCCCTCCCCTTGTATGGAAATGGCACTTATTGGTGCATGTATGTCAAACATGGCGACAAATCATATTCGCGTCGCCACAGCGTCTCAATCTCCAAATTTTCTGCACACCTAGAACTCTTGTCATGAAGGATCTCAGTATTTGGCCAGCCTTTCCTATTGTTATTGATTATCAGTTTACGTGGCGGAGACTTGCGCATTACGAGGAATACAATCTCACTCCTCACGATGAAGACCATCTCACCGCTGCACTTGAGCATCCCGATCGTGTTTGTGGGCTCTATGCCAACGTATCGGTTAGGCAGTTGGAAAAGATAGCCAAGGCGATGCAGGAGCCATTTCCGGTGCTGACGCATTTATCCATTATAAGTGGAAATGAACTGGTCCTTCCCGGTGGGTTCTTGGGAGGATCTGTGCCACATTTACGGGAGGTTCGTTTAGATAGCATTCCCTTTCCGGCATTGTTTCTTTTGTCGGCCGGTGACCTCGTTGTCCTCGAACTTCGCGATATACCCCCGATTGGTTCCATTTCACCTGAGGCGATGGTTGTGTCTTTGGCCGCGTTGCCCAGGCTCAAAAGGTTGATCATTGGATTCCAACGGACTACTCTCCGCCCTGATCGAATACACCTACCCCCCGTAACACGGACTGTCCTTCCTGCTCTCAACCACTTTGAATTCCACGGTGCTAGCAAGTATTTGGAGGACCTTGTTGCCCGAATCGACGGACCTCAACTGGAACAGATCCACACATCTTACTCGAATGAGTTTGTCGGGTTTCAAGTTGCACAACTCTCCGAGTTCTTCCGTCGCTCAGCATATTCCAAGTTAACCCCATTTAGGCATGCGGAAGTCCTTTCCGGCGCCAGTGTCAGCTTTACCTTATGTCATAAAAATTACCCATTCCAGGATCGGCGCCTTTATATTTCCGTCTCATGTATGGCGAGTGACTGGCAAGTTTCCCAATTGCTCCAGGTGCTTAGCCAATTTTCCGCAACTTTCTCCACTGTCGTCCATCTCAAGCTCATGGTCAATTACGAGCTCACTGCCCAACTCGAGGAAGAGCTTCAATCAGAGGGTAGAGACAACGTCGAATTGTTGCACCTCCTCTGCCAATTCTCCACCGTGCGGACGCTGCATGTAGATCGGGGGTCCGCAGGCCACGTTGCTCTTGCACTGGAAAATACCCCGGAGGAGATGGTCACCGAAGTGTTGCCATCCCTTGACTTGATTTACATGGAGGGTGAGCCGCCATTGTCCATTGAGAAGCTGTTCACTGCTCGTCGGCTCTCCGGTCGCCCTGTAACCGTTGTCAACACTGAATGGGAGTTCAACGAAAGACTCAGGTCCTATGTCAGCGAATAAGAGAATGTCCCATACTGGTTGCGTATTCTATGGTCTGGTGTTTTACAATCCGACGGTTCTAATCATCCTTCTGGTGCATTTAGGATACGTAGACGAATATTACTTGGACTACAATATGTGCATCCTAGTCTACACAAATCTAACCATCGACCTTGTCATGATGTGATTAGATTAGGATTGTGGCGAGGCAAAGACGCCAAGTGTGTACGAGTTCAGTGAAGTGGTAGATGTCGATCCAAGAAGAAGTGTAGTATTAATGGGTAAGATAATAAGAGACTAGAAACACGGAGACGTGGACGCAGACGGAATCGTTAACGCAAAGACGAAGTAGACATGCGTGAATTACCTAGTATGAAACATGTTCGTTTTCTTATATATCGAGCTTAGTAATCAAATAGTAATATGTATCGTTTCGAGCCCAGCGAGGACATAGTCCTTACAGGATCGAGAGTCCTATCACCCGCCAATGACACCACGGCGCAACCGGGTTCTTCACCTGAATGTTCAGCAGACGTAAGCAAGAACCACAAGACGATATACAAGACAGCGAAATGTGGAGCGGGAGGTGCTAACAGAGTCTGAGTCGCGCTTGGGGTGTCCTTCACACTCAAGCTGGCATGTTACTTGGTGGAAGTCGGCAATGATGTCGACTACACTTAATCGGAATAAGATGGGAAGAAGGGACTGGACGACCGAGGTGTCAAGGTCGCCCTCTTTATATGCTTGTGTTTGGAATGCTTGTAACGGGGCTTGGGGTCCTTGGAATGTGTCGAGCGAATGTTCTAGCTTCTAGTCCCGGCGTTGGATGAGGAAATTAAAAGAGAAGAGCTCGACGATCAGCGTGATCGGAGCGTGTAAGGAAGGAATCTGTATGTACTCACACTTGGTCGCGTTATTGCTTGCTGCTCGACGATTAGATCGATTAGAAGCGGGATCCGAGCCTGTGCACCGGCGTGCCATCAACTCAAGCATGTGAGAGAGGGTGACGATGGGAGTTTACTTGGTGTCGGACCCAGATACTTTGCGCCAAGTGGCGGCAATTTGGCGGTGTTGAGCACTAAACTGACATCGGTGTCTTGTCTTTATCCAGGCTTAGAATAGTATAATGTTGGTTTCTTGCATATCCGGTGCAACACCTCACATCCATAATTATCTCTTTGATATAAGTGATCAGTAGCGTCGTAACAAGCGATGCGTTAGTTGGCGCCTCACATTCTTTCGTTATGTCAGAGTACATTTTTCTTGCCGAGTCCCTGCACTGAGTAGGAGGAAATCGTCATGTCATTAGAGGAGAGGTCTCAACGGTACAAGGTAGCTGTAGAAAAATTAACAAGTGCCGAAAACTAATGTAATGAGTGAAATGAATAAGAAGCATGCCGCCCTCATAATCGTCGTGCACTGCTTACCAGACCCTCAATCGACTATTGGTCATTGCGCGACTTGAGCCCTTAAGGCATTGAAGATCAATGCGTGCATTTCCTTCATCAAGTGTCCGGGCTTCGCGCTTCCACGCATCGTACTTGGCATTCATACTCGCCAGCACCCGTTCATAATCCACGACGCACAACCCCGAATGCGTCTCTGTCATGTTGAGAACGTAATACGTGAGTGCTTGGTCTCGATCAGGAGCCCCTGCCAATGTGTGAGCGAATCGCCAAGGCAATTGAACATGTATTCTGCTTCGAGGTTCCCATCGTGATATAGGGACTGCAACCATTTGGCGACATACGAAATCCTTCAGCTGTTTTTACCTTGACCTCAATGAGCACAAAAGGTCGCTGCGGCATGTCGTTGGTGAATTGTGTGGGCTACGAAGCAGTTAGGTTCCGTGAGACCAGTCCAAATTGCCCCGCACTAATGAAATATAAATTGTCTCTGGTGCTCATTTGGTTGCTAGCCTGAGGACGGAGATTGTTTCCGAAGTGTCGTCAGCCACTTGCTTGAGTGATTCCGTTTCGATGGGACGAGGCTCGAGATCCTCAACGAGCTCCTTATAGGGTTAGCGGCAAAGATGTGAACGGGTGTGATCAGGTCAAGCTTACCCTCGAAGGTCCATCCAAAGGGTTTGTTGTTTCGTGGGGACTTGGTTCTCGGCACTGGCCTAATAATGATACTACGTGATGCTGGGGGCGGCAGTCGGGAAGGCGGTCGATGTGGTCGTAGGGGCAGACGAAGTGGCTGTCATGGGAGGCAGGCAGGAAGGCCTCGAGGGAGGCGTAACCGACGTCCTTGAGGGCCTCGGGTCTCGGGTGCTTCTTGGCCGCGAAGACATGTCGTATAACTCGGTGGTGTATTCATCATTGTCGCTGATTGTGTCCGAGGTAGCATCAGCCCTCGATGTATGCACCCGCCGAGGTCGCGGGGTCTGGAATGCCCTCGAAACTGTAACCCGCTGCGTGGGGCAGCGCTTCCCGCTGGATGGTTGATGCCGTGTCGTCGCTAGAGTAATTGCTTGTGAGCATTTAGCCAGGCGTCAATCCTTGCCCGAAGACTGAGCCTACGGCAGTCGTTCGGAATGGATTGGCCCGTCGGGAGGTGAAGGTGGTTGACAATGAGAGTTAACCACAGAGGCTGCAGCCGCAGACCCGCGCGCTAGGGTAGAAGGATGATAAGCGACTGTCGATGAGGTTTTGTGGGCTTGAAAAAGTTCCGGTATCAAGACGTTTTGGGCGATGTCGAGGAACTGCCTCTGGGACTGTGAATAAAGGAAGGGGTAGGACGGCTCAGGGAAAGACTCAGCATTTTGGTGAGCAGCGTTATAGGATCGTTCCTGCTCTCGGGGCGCGACTGCGCCGGGCTTGGTTCCCTCAAGCGGACGCTCCTAGAATCATACGCCGGGCCCTCCTGGGGAGCGGGATTGCCGCCATTGTCATAGAACATCCATCGAAAAATGTTCTCGGGGTGCTCACGGCATGACTTCGAGCGGTGGCAGGACCCGTCGCGTAATTGTCACCGCATAGGCCTGTGGAAATGGTTGCTGGCAAAATGTCGGCGCACGGCTGAGAGGAGGTCCTGGATGTTCAACGTCTTGTCCACCAAGTGAGACGTGGGCTCACGGAGAAGACTTTGTCAGCAAGAATGTCTCGGTCATTGGGGTAGATGCTCTTGAAGAAATCGGCGTTCAGGTCGTTGTCGGTGAGCTCGCAGGCCTTGAGTAGGGGAGCAGCAATGGTTAAGAGGTTTCATTAGCATTTGAAAACATCGCCCTCGTAGCGAATACGACACTTAGCCGAGAGCACAACAAATACTGAGATCTGAGAGACCCTGACGGGCACGATGTCGGGGTAAGTGGGTAACAGTCCTTCGAGCCCGGCCCGGAAGTGATGCCAGTTCGCGGCCCAAGGTTCTGCAGAGACGAAACACACACGCCTACTCCCACCGCACTGGATTACGACTTAGGGTTGGTACTGGTATAAGAGTACCTCCTTTCGTCCGTTGGCCTTAGTTCATTATCTGCAATACAATGGGCACCGAGAGGTTTGTCTACGGCTACTACTCGACTACTAATTAACTGAACTTGAATCTCACCACTACTCTCCAATCAGCCGTTGTCCAGTCTGTTTTTCCAAACTGATCCTATCTGTCAATTCTCCCAGGTGTGTCTGGTGCCTACCATTTGACCGAGTACTCACTAGTCCTTACTGTTGATCTTCAATTAGCGTTTGTCCATTCACCCTACTACCGGGTGATCCGTCCTCTGGTGCTACCTCAGATATGAGAGAGATTGCTCAAGATCGTTGGAAGAAACAAAATAGCGTGCATGGTGAAAGTAGGTTGTTCAGCACTCCCGTGGGGAGTGCAGCGAGTACTGACTTTTGTATGGCACAGGCTCGAGTTATGGACGTGCAACGACAATCATGATGCTCCCAGACCACGTCTTGCTTGAAATATTTGATTTCTATCGAAAGAAACGCGAAATTCTCCCTCCCCTTGTATGGAATTGGCACTTATTGGCGCATGTATGCCAAACATGGCGGCAAATCATATTTGCGTCACCACAGCGTCTCAATCTCCAAATTTTCTGCACACCTAGAACTCCTGTCAGGAACAATCTCAGTATCTGGCCAGCCTTTCCCATTGTTATTGATTATTGCTTTGGGGGGAGATGGATGCCTTACGATGAAGACAATCGCAGTCCTCACGATGAAGACAATCTCACCGCTGCACTTGAGCATCCCGATCGTGTATATGGGCTCTATGCCAACGTATCAGGCGGGCAGTTGGAAAAGATAGTCAAGGCGATGCAGGATCCATTTCCGGTGCTGACGCATTTATCCATTTTCTTAACTGAAAATGAACCGGTCTTTCCCGGTGGGTTCTTGGGGGGATCTGTGCCACATTTACGGGAGGTTCATTTACATGGCATTCCCTTTCCGGCATTGCTTCTTTTGTCGACCGGTGACCTCGTTCACCTCAATCTTACCAATATACCCCCGACTGGTTCCATTACACCTGAGACGATGGTTGCGTCTTTGGCCGCATCGCCCAGGCTCAAATGGTTGATCATTCGATTCCGATCGACTACTCCCCGCCCTGATCGAATACACCTACCCCTCGGAACACGGACTGTCCTTCCTGCTCTCTACTACTTTGAATTCCACGGTGCTAACGAGTATCTGGAGGACCTTGTTGCCCGAATCGACGGACCTCAACTGGAACGGATGAGCACATCTTACTCGAACGAGCTTGCTGACTTTCAAGTTGTGCAACTCTCCGAGTTCTTCCATCGCTCAGCATATTCCAAGTTTACCCCATTTAGGCATGCGAATGTCTCCTTTTTCAGGCGCAGCTTTAGCTGCTTTACCCTACGTCAAGAAAATTACCCATTCCAGGATCGGTGCCATAGTATTTCCATCTTATGTACGGCGAGTGACTGGCAAGTTTCCCACATGGTCCAGGTGCTTAGCCAATTTTCCGCGACTTTCTCCACTGTCGTCCATCTCGAGCTCATGGTCAGTTATGAGCTCGCTGCCCAACTCGAGGAAGATCTTCGATCAGAGGGTAGAGACAACGTTGAATTGCTGCACCTCCTCCGCCAATTCTCCACCATGCGGACGCTGCATGTAGATCGGGGTCCTGCAGGCCACATTGCTCTTGCACTGGGAGATACCCCGGAGATGGTCGCCGAAGTGTTGCCATCCCTTGACTTGATTTGCTTGGAGGGCGAGCCAGCATCGTCCATTGAGAAGGTCGTCACTGCTCGTCGGCTCTCCGGTCACCCTGTAACCGTCGTCAACACTAGAACAGAGTTTAACGAAAGACTCAGTTCCTATGTCAGTGAATAAGAGGATGTTCCATACTGGTTGCGTATTCTATGGTCTGGTGTTTTACAATTCAACGGTTCTAATCATCCCTCTGATGCATTTAGGATACGTAGACGAATATTGCTTAGACTACAATACGTGCATCTTAGTCTACACGAATCTAACCATGGACTTTGTCATGATATGATTAGATTTTTGGGATCGAGAGTCCTGTCATCCGCCAATGACACCATGGCGCAACCGGGTTCATTTGGCCACTAGCCCGAGGACGGAGATTGTTTCCGAAGTGTCATCAGCGACTTGCTCGAGTGATTCCATTTCGATGCGACAAGGCTCGAGATGCTCAACGAGCCCCTTGCTGGGTTAACGGGGAAGATGTGAACGGGTGTGATCAGGTCAAGCTTACCCTCGAAGATCCATCCAAGGAGTCGTTTCGTGGGGGCTTGGTCCTCGGCGCCGGCCTGATACTGATACTACGTGGTTCTGGGGGCGGCAATCAGGAAGGCGGTCGATGTGGTCGTAGGGGCAGACGAAGTGGCTGTCATTGGAGACAGGCAGGAAGGCCTTGAGGGAGGCGCAGCCGACGTCCTTGAGGCCCTCGAGTGCTTCTTGGCCGCGAAGACATGTTGTATAACTTGGTGGTGTATTCGTCATTGTCGCTGACCGTGTCTGAGTTAGCATCAGCCCTCGATGTATGCACCCGTCGAGGTCGCAGGGTCCTGGAATGCCCTCGAAACTGTGACTCGCTGCGTGGGGCGGCGCTTCCCGCTGGAGGGCTGGTGCCATGTCGTCGCTAGAGTAATTGCTTGTTAGCGTTTAGCCAGGCATCAACGTGTCAACGCTTGCCTGTAGACCGAGCCCGCGGCCGTCGTTTGGAATGGGTTGGCCCCAGGGCCGTCAGGAAGTGAAGACGGTTGTTGATGATCTTGACACGGTGGCCGGCGTCCGTGTATTCCTCCGCCGTAGAACAACCGTGAATGCGATGACCGAGCTGGCCATGGAAGGCGGTCTTGAGCACTATTCCTGTTGCTAAAGAACCCATACTTCAAGTCGAAATTATGGAAGCAGAGGTGGGAGTAGGAAGAGGGTTTAGCGACTGAGGCTACTGCTAGTGCGCTGGGGTAGAAGAAGCCTGACGAGGGTGCGGGGGCTTGAAAAAGCTCCGACATTGGAAGGTTTTGGGTGATGCCGGGGAACAGCGGCTGGTACTGTGAATATAGCCCAACAAAGCACAAGGTAGGATGGCTCATGGATGGACAGACTTCGCACTTTCGGGGTGCGGATGCGCCAGGCTTGGGTCCCTCAGGCGGCACAGGTGCTCTGAGGTAGTGAGGTCACTGGCCTTTCTCTTGCTCGGAGTCCGAGTCGTCGTGGTGTGTTGAACGCTCGAGAATGTGGTTGTCGTCGAGCATTCATTGAACAACTTTCTCGGGGTCCTTACAGCATGACTTCAAGCGGCTGTGGAGCTGCTCGCGTACTCGTCATTGCATGGGCTTGTAGAAACGGTTGCTGGTGAAATGTTGACGCACGGCTGAGAGGAGGTCCTGGATGTCGAATGGCTCGTCCACCAGGTGATGTGGGCTCACAGAGAAGATTTTGTAAGCGAGGGTGGCTTGGAGTCATCGTCAGTGAGTTCGTGGGCATTGAGGAGGGGAACAGCTATGTTTCAGTAACATTTGAGAATGATCCTCGTCACGAATGCGACACTTAGCCGAGAGCTCAATGAACTCCGAGAGGCCTGACATGTGCATATATTGGGCACTTGCTGCGATGTTGGGGTACAATTCTCCAAGCGAACCGGAAGTTACGTCAGTTCGCAGCAAGTAACCTACCTGATAGCATCAGGACGAAACAATCACGCCTACTCCCACTGCACTGCATTCCACAGAAGCTGAACAAGATTACGACCCATAGGGCTGGTACTAGTATAAGATTTCGTCCTCAGGGCTTAACTAGCTCGACTATCCACATTCATGGGCACTCAGAGGTTTGTCTAACGCCTTCGCTTGCCATATTACCAGACTGATCGAAATTCTCACCACTATTCTCCAATCAGCCATCGTCCAGGCTCCCTGCCGAGTTTCTCTGAATCGCTCCCATCGATCGGCTCTCCCAGGTGTGTCCAGTGCCTAGTACCAATTGACTGAGTACTCACTGCTGATCTCCAATCAGTGTTCGTCCGCTCCCCCTATCGACTGATCCGTTTTCTGGTCCCACCTCACATATCAAAGAGATTGCTCGAGGTACATCCTTCAGCACCCCCATGGTGACTGCAGCGAGTACTGATTTTGTTTGTTACAGGCAAGAGTTACAGACATGCAATGACGATCAGCAGGCTCCCAGACGATGTCTTGCTCGAAATATTTCAATTCTATCGAAAGAATCAAGACGTCTATCGCAAGATTTACCTTATATGGGAATGGCACTTACTAGTGCACGTATGTCGAAGATGGCGACAAATCATATTTGCATCACCACGCCGTCTCGACGTCAGAATCCTCTGCACACACAGAACTCCTGTCAGGGAGAATCTTGGTATTTGGCCAGCCTTTCCTATCGTTATTGATTATGGCTATTCCGGGGACAATACTAGGCCAAGAGGAGCAGGCAACGTCATCGCTGCACTTGAGCACCCTGATCGTGTATGTCATCTCAACCTCAACGTACCGAGCTCGCAGTTGGAAAAGATGGTCACGTTGATGCAGGAGCCGTTTCCGGTGCTGACGCATCTCAATATTGCCTTGATGGATGGAGATCCACCCGTATTTCTCGACGGATTCTTAGGGGGATCTGCACCATGTTTACAGGAAGTCGATTTATACGGCATCCCATTTCCGGCATTACCAACGCTCCTTTTGTCCACCAGTGACCTCGTCACCCTCATTCTTTCCTTTATACCTGAAATTGGTTACATTCCACCCGAGGCGATGATTGTGGGTTTGGCCGCATTACCCAGGCTCGAAACCTTTACCATTGGATTCCAATCGGCTACGCCCCGTTCCAATCGGCTACGCCCACCTCCCTTAACGCGGGTAGTCCTTCCTGCTCTCACTACCTTTCAATTCCAGGGCGCTTGCGAGTATTTGGAGAACTTCGTCGCCCAAATTGATAGCCCTCAACTGGACCAGATCTGCATAAATTACCTCAGCTCAAATCGGCCTGTTGACGTTCAGGTCGCTCAACTCTCCAAGTTTGTTGATCACTCGGTAGGCTCCAAGTTATTTCTATTCAGGCATGCACAAGTTAGCTTTTTCCGGCGCTCCATCTCCTTCACCATCTACCGTCATGCAAATCACCCATCTTCGGACAGGCACCCTGCCGGGACTATCATCTCATGTGAAGGGATTGACTGGCGGGCTTCCAACACAGCCCACTGGCAAGTGCTCAGCCAATTTGCCGCGATACTTTCCAATGTGGTCCACCTCAGGCTTGAGGGTGAACCCGATAAAGACCGTCGATTTGAGGGTATACACAACATTGAATGGCTGCATCTCTTCCGTCAATTCTCCACTGTGCAGACGTTGCATGTATCTCAAAGGCTTGCAGGGCACGTTGCTCTTGCACTCGAAGACACCGCAGGGGAGATGGTCCCCAAAGTATTGCCGTCCCTCAACTTGATTTACTTAGCGGGCCAGCCGACATCATCTGTTGAGAAGTTCGTCGCTGCCCGCCAGCCCTCTGGTCACTCTGTAACCGTTGTCGACACAAAATGGGAGTTTAGTAAAAGACTCGAGTCCTACGTCAGTAAATGAGAGTATGTTCTATACCAATTACCTACTCTACAAGCTGGTGATTTACATTCAATGACTTTCGAAACGTCCCTTTTAGGATACGACCATGTACGTAGTTACATCGATATGTTGCTCTAAACTATATTTCTCACGATGCGAACATCCATACGAGTCCTACAACGGACATGTTGTAATGGGTGTTTAACTAAGAACTTTGCGTGACGTTGGTTGGCCATCAATCACAACACGGCCCAACTGGGCTCTACACCTGAATATTCAGCAAGGGTAAGCACTTCATATGCACGACCAGCCAGTCATTCTTGCAAGCTTACAAGTGCCTAGAGAGCTGGAGGGAGCCATCCGTGACTCTTAAATACATTACACACGCTGGTTGTGCGGTATGTGAGCGATGCCCGGGCGAGACGGAAGCATGGGGGCAAACGATAGCATTGCACGCACCACAGAGATTGCATGCACCAGTTCGCATCCTCGGCGTGTTGTAAACCCCTGTCTTAATGGGAAGGGACAACATGGGCAAGGCACACAGGCAGGATGTCAGACAGTCAACCTTGCGACGGGGTCTGTGTTAAGGGAAGTTGGAAAAGTTTTTTGTGTCTCAACTCGATGAAAATTGGACGGTAAGACGTTTAGGGACATGCATTTCGTAAGCTCAAGTAGTATGAGAAGAAAAAAATCGGAAGGAAAGGCTGGGGAGTGTGGGGTGATTATGATAGTTGTTTGCCTCGAGAAGGCAAATGGGAGGGAGAACAGCATTCAGTGTACATGCACATCCATGCCACTGCTCGTTCGTTTACGCACGTTCAGTCACGCTCCTTCCCCAGTTATAAGACACATGTCTGGCTAACAGTTGGAGTACGGTACAGCTTCAATTCACTACCCGTCGATATATCTGTGGTTGAATATATGACATTCTGTATATTTCCTCTTTTGGTTTATCTAGGCACCTTCCCAGTTCCGCCGTGACACCATGCCTTCAAGTTCAAGTTATCGTGGGTTACTCTGCATTCAGTAAAATAGTTTAAATTGCCCTGAAAATAGTGTATTGCCCCTACGGGTAACAGTATGT
>WTXK01000523.1:0-31091 GCA_025769895.1 Lactarius psammicola | reverse complement strand
AAAAAAGAACGTGCTTCAAACAAAATGCTTTGGTTTTTTTTTCTTCCTGATGTGTTTGTGGTCGAATTTTTTTTGTACTTCTATCAGGTCCCTTGGCTCCGACAGGTTCGTAGCCTGTATCCATCCATCATGCATACTACGTACAGCGGGTTTTTTTTTTCTGTTCCTCCGAATCTTTCATCTTTCCCCATTATCTGTTTAGATCTCGCTGCCTCAACGTGTATCGCGAAAACCTTATCTTTCTTCATTACCATGACCATCCCATGACCATGTCTCATCACCAGACGTACTCACTTCATGATCTCATAGTATGCGACACCCCCCACACACCGCAAACTGAATGGTAGCAGAGTTATGACCCTTAGTGTATGGAATAAAATGATTTGTTCTTCAGGCCTATGGTGTGGAAGAAATATTTTTATGAGAGCTGCCGCATAATCAGCGGTCCCTTGATCCAGGACAAACTGGGGATCGTCGAAAGTGACTTTTGCGATTTTCATTTGTACGAAAACAATCACGATGTCAAAACCGACGTGATCGGTTCTAAAGATCAAAAGAGTTGCTCAGGAGGGGACTTTAGCCCAGCACGGTCATTAACATTGAAGCCGCCCACAGCCCTTACAACAGAGAAGTCACCTGATAGACGCGAGGGCGGGACCGTGAAGCCAGACAGCAGACGTCACATGGATGGATTCCCGCGCAGCGGTCTTGCGGCCTCCACGGAACAACGTCTCTAGAGACGGGGGGGGGCAACCCAGGCCTGAGATAGACCAAAAATGGTAGGGGCGGGGTCTTCGAAGAAGCCTCATCACGCCATGCGCGGATCACACAAATCGGGACGTGGCATGTCTGCGAGTCGAGTGTCCTCCGCTATCGCCGACGTACTCGGGGACGGCTTTTCCCCGCCCCCGCCTTAGGGACTTGCGTATCACCGGAGTTCTTTTCTGGAGATAGATTTGTGCGTCGCCCCTCCCGCCGCCGTGAGTAGCGGTAGTTCGTGTCGTGTCATACGGCAGCAATGAATGATGCGCCCCCCATGTTTCGTTTTTGGCTGACCGGTCGGCGGCTGGGTTGGTAAATCGCCGCCATGTTAGGGACGCTTTGTTGCTTTTGTTTCTTCGCTTCGTGATGCCCTCTCCCAGGGGGTCTTGTCTGAGCAGAACCTGTTCAGCAGTCAGTCAGGTCCCTACATTTCTCGAAGACACACAAGTCAGTCAGCCAAGCACCACAGCTACGAGTTGGACAAGACCCAGATTCTACATTGGACAAAAGACCGCGGGTGGAAGGGTGGTGAATTATTTACGGTGAGGGGGGCCTGGATGACAATTCTGGTGAATACGACTGGTCCGCAGCCAGCCACAGATTTCTCAAGAATCAGTTGGAGCGCAGCAGTTTCCCCATCGCCCTTTCCGTAAGAGGCAGTGTCACTTACCGGGGGTTTCCTTGGTTTCCCCGTTTCCAACTACGAGACCTCCCTCGCGAAATAACTTGAGTGCGCGTAGCCTATCCTGCGACATGCCACCGAGCCCAACTGCGTCCGAGTCTCTGGTTGATGTCGCTAAGCGCCACAATTTTGTTTCCCAGACAGGTGTAAACACGTCCAAATAATCCTCGAAGGACCGAGCGATTCCACCCACAAGTCTCACCTACTCCTTCGTCGACCTGTCCATTCTCCCGACTACAGCCCTTGACACCTCGCGGAAATGGGTAAATGGTCTGTGGGGTCTCCCCTGCGCGCATAATTATCCACCTGACACCAGCGCAGGACTTCAGAATACTATGACGACGTGCTCGGCGCTAAGATCAAAAGTCTGGTGTACGCTTGCCATTTTGCCGTGGCTTACCCCACTCTGTGTCCAGCAGTGCTGACCACGTCATCCCTTACTCTTTTCGTGCCCTCCAAAATATAGCTCGGGTGCCGTGAAACGATCCAAACTCGAAAAGTCCGAGCCCTCAATATCGTATGAAGCTTTCGTCGAAGACCTTGATCCGGGGGACTCATTTACCACCATGTTGACGGAGCTGCTCGTCAGGGTACGTCTCGTATACGTTCACTTTGCGTTCCTTTCATCGATGGCCGAGCTCTCGTCGCAGGAAATGGCCGAGCGCCGTCACCGACAAGCGGCTGCCGATCGTCGGCTCATATCCGACCGAACAGCGAAGGGCTTGCGCACCCTCGCCGCACCGCAACGCGTCTACCGCGATCGTGGTGTGCGCGGTCTTGCTTCTCGCCGCTCACTAAATCTTACCGACTACCTCGTCGTCCCGCCCGAAGAGATGGAGCTAGATGATGACAATGATAGCCTAGAGAGTGCCGTCGAAGGTGCCCGCATAAACTATGACCTATACGACGCGTACACAAATCCAACCGGCTTATGTGCGTTTCTTCTCCCCTCATTTCATTCCTTAATCTTCTTCTTCGCAACTGGCCCTGAAACTCCCCACCTCAGCCACCATCGAGCCACACCTCTCCCCACCTCCGCCACACCTCCGTCACGTGCTGCGCTCTACACGCCGCGAAAGCTGGGGCACTCTGCGCGACGCCTCCCCGGACGCATGGGGTCCTCCACCTCCTGCAACAGCGACGGCAGTGCCGTCAGCGCCGCCCCTCACGCGCCAGCCATCCATTCGACGTGTCCCGGCCCGCTCCCGGACCGTAGACTTCACCGATTTCACCTCGCGGCGACGCTCTTCCGGGCGCGAAGGCAACAACAACGCGACCGCAGGAGACGCCGAGGCGGACGAGTCTGCAGCGCAGACAACGACGACGTCCGCGTCGACGTTCCCGCCCCTAAACGCGATGGGCATGCCACCGCGTCGATTCTTCCCATCTCGCCGCCCCGAGCTGCCCTGGAGCCCTCTCCCGGAGAGCACAGGTTCGAGCACGAGCATAAACTCGAGCCCCAGCATAACAAATACGGGTACGGGTACGGGTACAGCTACGGGCGCAGGCGCGATGCCGAGCACGCGGTCGAGCCCAGCGCCCGTACCGGTACCCGCTCCCGCCCCCACAGCAGCGCCAGCGACAGCTGCCCACTCCCAGCAGCCGACCGACACCCCGCGCGACCAGCGCACGTTCCTCTCCTGGCTGCCCAGCAGCGCTCTCCTCTCGCTCCCGCCCCCACCACCTACAGAACCGCGCAGCAGCCCGCGCGCAACGCCTCGCCTGCGCCGGGGTGGCGTGCGTCCGCCCGAGTCGCTGCTGCCCAGAGCACACGTGACGCTTCTGCGCACTGAGTCGCCCGAACCGCTGAGCGTGGAGGGTGGCGCGCTGCCGATGGCGGTCGGTGCGACGTCTCCGGCGTCTTTGGACCCGCGGCATGGGCTGTCGTCGCCCGCGCCTGCTGATTAAGAAAAATTAACTGAGGAATGGAAGTGGAAAAATGGAAATGGAAGTGAAATTGCGTAGAAGTGGAAGAAGGCTGATGAGGATCGGTGGGGGGGGGGTGGGCTAAGAATATTGGGTCGATAGTACATGGACGACGACAACACTTCAAACAAGCAAACAAACACATCATGCATGCACACATACAATGTTTTTTTTTTTTTTTCCCCTTCCGTCTTTCTCTTCACATGTAGTTTCAACTTTTCAACATATTGGATAGATCTCCTGCCTCCCTGCCTCCCTGCGCTGCGCCTCTCTCTTCTCACTCCTCGCTCTATGTTTTTTTTTGTTTTAATTTACAACTCGTAGTCCTGCCTTTTATTATCATTATGTTACCATGCCCAACCCAACACCGCTGTGCGAGACGAAAACATTGTTCAATTTTGGTTGAGACCTTCTGTAGCTATTTGATAAGCGAATTTTTGTGTTCTTCTCGTTTACTCTTCACACAATACTGCCCACTTCTGCGGCAGTTCGCCCGTCACCTCGCGCTAGAAGTACAAAGTTCTCAGTCCCAGCCCGAACCGGACATCGGTTCATCGCGGGGGTCGGCGGGCGACGACTACCCCTATCACCCAGAGTTTCTCGCCGCAAACCCTACTAACACATCATCTGTTTCCATCTCTTCCGCGTTCTCTCCGCCTCTTAGATATGCTATCCAGGTCAATTCTCTCTGGTCTTTGAGTCGGGTCGTCAGTCCTATCCGTGCTTTTGGAGGAACGGTATGCCATGATCACGCGGGCACCTTTTGGTCCGAGTCCAGACAAGCTCGCCTGGACACGTACATTCTTTGCCAATGCGTGGTGACAAAGAGTTTGCACCTCTTGTGGGTGGTCGAAGGGTTGTCTACTATTCCACGACCTTTTTTGAGTCGGCCTCGTCGCGCGCTTACTCAACGATCATTTCACACGTTTCAAGGTAGTCGTTGTAAGGTCTGCGTGCACAACGGCGCCAAACTGCCACCGCTTGGCGCGGTCGTAACTACTTGGTCACGTTCGGCCATGATATACCCGATCCGACAGTTGAATTCGTGTTGTAGCACTCGTGATTGTGTTCGTGCCCATCCCGTTTGTGTCTGTGTCTGTGTCTGTGTCGATTGTATCTCGCTATGTCTGTGTCTGTTCATTGTCTCACCTGTGTCCTGTGGCTTAATACTCGTGTACATAAGTCTCAGTTCTTGTGTCTCAAGTGTATCATCTCATCTACTGTTCTCGAAATTGTCTCTTCTGCAGCATCAGCTTCATGTGAACGCCGGCTCGTATATCGCACCCGCGCCGACTCTTATCTCACTTTTCCACGTTCCCACGCACCTTCACCGAACCGATCTTGCACATCTCTAATTCCCAGGCCAGCCGCGCTTGTAGTACTTCGCCTCATCTCGCCTCTCTTGCCCCTCTGTCTATGTCTTCCCCATGGGATGACACTCCTACAATTTGCACGTCACCTTCATCTGGGGTCCCCCATGAGTGGACTCATGGTGGGCCCAAGATGTAGGTGACATGCAAGTTGCAGACGTTGACGTGTAGAGTAGAGCGATCCACAAGACACTTAGGTATAATAGAGGGACAGGCCCATGCCAGATACGACGCAGACACAGGTGGAATGCAATGGGTGCGGACACAAGCAAGATACAGTCAATGTAGACACAGCCGGGAAAGCAACTACAACTGCTAGTGTCGGAGTCGGGCATTATCGTGGCCGACACCAAGCCGTCGTGAGCGCACCGTGACGAGCGCGCCAAGGGGTGGCAATTTGGGGTCGTTGGGCGCGCAGCGCACGTGTCGACCTCATATCGTATCATGGGCTGGTTCTCTATATCGATTCTTCGACTGTACGACGTATGTGACCTGGTTATGGAACACATCAAGAATTGGCTAGCCATCGTCCGCATCAGGGCCACCGAGGCAGCATACCTTTTGAGTACGCTTGTGCATCCTTACCTTATATCTCCAGAAAGCGGTGAGTGACGTCGACCTGCGGAGTTGGGGGCGTTCTCTGAGAAGAGTTAAAACCAAGAAAATGGCCATGGCCATGCAACCAACGTGTAGCTCTGAAACATGACTACTGGCATTCTGGAGATGTACAAGTCTGTGTTTGCTATCACCTACAGTAGTTAGGCATACCAGTCAAAAACTAGTTCGTACACAGTGAGGGCATATTTCTGGCCAACTTTATCCAAGACCCTCGCGACTGCGGCCGGCTAGACGACGCCCTTGATGCCGAGCTCCTCCGCGATGATCACGGCAGCCTTTTCCCCAATGACGAGCGCGGTCCCGTATGTATTCGCACTAACATTTCCCGGCGCAACGGACAGGTCGGCAACTTTGAGTCCGCGCACGCCGTATACGTTCAGCCTCGAATCGACAACGCCGCCCCGCACGCGAGGCTTCATCGCACATGTCCCGAGCTAATGCGCAAATGCAAAAAACGCAAAGGTACACGGAAAAAATGCACGTGTATCAATGAAAGGACTCTCCGCGCTCTGTAGAGGGAGGAAACTCACCGAATGCCAGGTAGTGGCCACTGTCCACCGCCACCGAAGAAAAAGCAAATGGATAAGAAACGTGGAGGTGTAAGGGAGACTGGGAAGCAAAAGAAACTACGTACCATTCGCGCGCACAAACGCCTCAAGGACACGGTCGTCCTCCGCCGAATACACGATACGCGGCGTATCGAATGAGACGGGTCCCTCTGCGTGCGCAACGACGGACGCGGGCCAGCCTGGCGCGAACTCGGGGTGCAACACGGGCGGCTCACCACGGAAGTGCGGCATGCGACGAGCAATCTCGCGCGTGAACTTGTACCCCCACATCAGGGGTTGCACGTCCGCCTTTCTGATAAACAAAAAAAAAAAAACAACATATGAGAGCACTGTATGGGGGGAGCGGGGAAGGTAGGGGACATACGACTCGAAGTAGCCGGGGACAAAGTCTGCAGGCGCAGAGACGTCGTCGGCGTGCGTGATGTGCACATGTCCGCGCGCGAGGGGGTATTCCTGCGCGTGCGGGTATCAGGCGTGCTGCATGTGGCTATGGGGATAGATGGGCTCACGGTGTATGCACCAAAGCTGAAGTATTTGCGCGGAGGGACCAGGGTAGGATCCCCGATGTACCTGGACGACGGTAACGATGAGCGTTCTTGACAAACCAATTAGTCGGAGTACGAACGCCGAGCCTAAGCCAATCCACATGACAGGCTTGTCTGGCACATTGGCAAAGTGGGAGTCCCAATACTCCTGAAACTCAGGGCCGATCTCGGCCACCTCGGATGACTTGGGGCGCCACTTGATCCCCGTGTCAACAGAGCTAGTCATATGGACATTAAGTCAGAAGGATATCAAAAGCCAAGAAATGGCGCACTTTTGCATCAAGATCACCTTCCTGGTTTTTCCAAACTCGGCGACCGCAGCTGCAGTATCATAGTCAACCGTAATGCACGGGTAGCTACGCTTCTCAATAAGGGAGGGAAGACAGACACACCATCAATTGCTCCTTCCTCGTTGCGGAATATCGCATCTAGCGATTGTGCTTCATCAGCAGCAAAGAACTTAGAGAATAAGATATTGTGGTCTGCACATGCGCACGTAAACGTCAGAAAAAACATGAAACATCAGAAAAGCTCGTTGCACGGGAAAACCTTGGTAATTCTCGCCAACTCCAGGCAAGTCGACGCGCTGCTTCACCCCGACCCGCTCAAGCACATCCTTGGCGCCGATCCCCGAACGCTCCAGAATTCCAGGAGAACCAAGTGCCCCAGCTGAGACCAGGACCAGCTTCTTTCCTCGCACAGTGCGCGTATCCCCCGGGCCATCGGGGTGCAACTGCGGGTTGAGAGCATATGCGACGCCGGTCGCCCGATTCTCACTGCATACGTTATACAGCCTTTCCAGAGGGGCAAGAGAAAGCTGTCAAAGTCAAACTCACTCGTCGAAGGTGACGTGCTTCACATGTACCCCCGTCAAGAAGTGCAGGTTCGGCCGAGTGTCCTTGAGCGGATAGATCATGTTGTGCGGCACATCTGAGCGAGTGCCCGTCTCGACATTAACCCATCTATTCCCCAGAAGTTACAAACATCAGTGCTCTCTGAGTTGAGACGGCGCATGCTGGGGATCATGCACGCACTTGGGCCACCTCTGCCGCCAGTGTGCTACTCAGCCGTCGATCAAGCTATACATTTGAGGGTGAGACACCCACCGTGTACACGTTGATCGTTTCCAAATCATTCGTGTCTGTGTCATCCGGCTTCTGCGCACGGTCCGGATCGAATGTGCGCGTAACTTGAAGGAACTGCTCAGCGAGGTCCGAGGAAAACCCACCGCGCGAGACCCCAAGTGGACCGTCTGTGCCGTGAGTCGGCCCTCCACCAGGGATCTGGTACGTCTCGATCTACGATTCCTCAATTTCCACCTAGTGGATCACCAACCCCCTACCTTACGCACCTTTTTCAGGAGGGGGATGAGGTCCTCCGAGCCCCACCCGGGATTCTGGTACACCGTCTTCCAGTCGTCATAGTCACGGGCAGACGGGCGCGTGTACATCATGACTGCCGGGGATCAATTCCGTCCACGCGAGGGGTGGGATTTAATCAGACGACCGAAGCTATGCGTCAAAACTTGAGAGACACGAGACGCACAGTTGATGCTGCCACCGCCGCCGAAACACTGCCCACTCGGAACAATTGTGGTGCGGTTTCCAAGTGCCGCGCTCGGCTGGGAAACGTGCATACGAGCGGTGTGCGAGTTGGGCGCGAGGTGGCTCAAGAAGTTCAGGGGATGGGTGTGTAAGGGATCATTGTACGTCGTGGGACCCGCCTCGAGTAAGAGGACGCGCAGGTTCGCATCGGCGGCAGCGAGACGACCGGCAATCACGCAAGCCGCCGTGCCGCCTGTCACAGTCGGACGACCGCACAATTAGCGTAAGGAAGGGCAGATGGGAGGAGTAGGAGGTTGAGGACGGCTCACCGCCTGCAATGACTATATCGTATTCTTCGTTGATCACAGTGGGAGTAGACATCGATGGCCCTCGTTAGTCTCAGTGGGATTAAATATGCTTGACGCGTCCGCGCCCATAGAGCGCCATCTCTAACTGGACAATGACGCCCAGTTGGAGAGTAAGAAGGATCATTGCTGGGCGCAAACCGGTGCTGCTTGATTGGGGCGGGAATAAGTTAATGCGGTGAACGGCCCATGGACCCCAATTTAGGAGTGTCAGCTATCGGAGTTGGATAATAAGCATTGAATCTGGACGCTCTGAGTTATGGAGGGAGCATCACCCCGGGTTCGACATCGAGAATGCCAGTGCACAGCGGCCCGGGGCAAGAATCTTGCGGCTAGATGAAGTAGGCGTACGCGTCACGCTCGGCATAGATGCTTATTTTTCATACTCGGCCACCAAAATGATTTTTACGACAGCCATTCAATGATGGGTGATCCGGGCAAGAGTAGATATTGATTTTTTGACTCTTCTGCAGTACACTAGCACAGATACAAGGCTACTAAATCTTGCACAGACCTCCGACTCTTCCACTCTGTCCGGTCCATCTATATTCTCTCCGTCTAGATATGCCATCTTGTCTGCATCTTGGTCGGTTCGCTCTCGCTCTTGAGTCTGGTCATTGGTCTTACCTGTGCTCTTAGAGAAATGTTGGTATAGTAATGCTCTCGAAAGGTACATCAGGCGCCAAAAAAGAGCCCGGGTACAGGCGTTCATCGCCGATAGTCACGGTGTCTTGAAGTTGCACCTCCACGGGTGGTCGAAGTATTGTCCCCTCTTCTCCAATTTTTCGTCTGCGTTACTGCGTCCCTACTCAACACACATTTCACTCTTTTCAAGGCGGTCATATCTGGGTTGGTATCTGGCACAGTAGTATATATGCGCGATTCTTTTTGGCACGACAGCGCATACTCCACCACATTTTCATCGTAGTCCTGGTGCCTTGTTACCGGAACACTGGGCATGGTCCTCCAACCATTGCGTCACTACTCATTCGCTCGTCTCCCTTTATACTTGAGGGCCATAGTTTTCTTTATTTCTCAGAGCTTGATTTAAGACCATCACCACGGGGACAGCATGACGGCAATTTATGGAGTTGGGGCATTCTCTGACAGGCCGAGAACATAGCAATTGTGATCCTGAAGCATGATTTCTGGAATTCTGGAACAAGAGCATAACGATCTTTGGTCTGCGCTTGCTATCAACTACTTAGGCAAACCGGAATCGATCCTGCGAAACTATTTCGCACATGATGAGAGTATTACTGGCCAACTTGATTTCTCGCGATCGCGGCTGGCTAGACGACACCATTGATCCCGAGCTCCTCCGCGATGATCACGGCGGCCTTCTCCCCGATGACGAGCGCGGTCCCGTACGTGTTCGCGCTGACATTGCCCGGCGATATGGACAGGTCGGCAACTTTGAGCCCGCGCACGCCATAAACGTTCAGCTTCGGATCGACGACGCCGCCCCCCTCGCGCGGCTTCATTGGGCAAGTGCCGAGCTGATGCGCAATTGCAAGTGCAAAGGTACACGCAAAGGTACGTCGTCAACGACGCACGCCCCGAACTCTGAAGAGGAGGGAGGGGCTCACCGAGTGCCAGCCCGTGGCCACTTCCCCCCGGCAAAGAAAACGAATGAACAAAGGACGAGTGAGCGGGTGATGGGAGACAGAGAAGAGAGGAAACCACGCACCGTTCGCGTAGGCGAACGCCTCAAGTGCACGCTCATCCTCCTCCGAATAAACGATGCGCGGCGCATCGAATGGGACGGGTCCCTCGGCATGCGCGACGATGGATGCGGGCCCGCCCGGAGCGAACGCGGGGTGGAGCATGGGCGGCTCACCGCGGAAGTGCGGCATGCGGCGTGCAATCTCGCGCAGGAACTTGTAGCCCCACATCAGCGGCCGTAGGTCCGCCTTCCTGGTAAATAAAAATAAATTAGTGGGTGTGAGGGCTGGATGAGCAAGCGGGGAGGAAGGATGACGAACGACTCGAAATAGGCAGGGGTAAAGTCTAACGGCGCAGAGACGTCGTCGGCGTGCGTGATGTGCACGTGGCCGCGCGCGAGGGGGCATTCCTGCGCGTGCAGGTATCAGACTTATGAAAGTGTGGCTACGGGGTCGGGCTCACGGTGTATGCATTCAAGGTGTAGTATTTGCGCTGCGGGACCACGGTAGGATCCCCGTGGAACCTGGATGACGACGGTCATGATGCATCTTGACAACCGAATTGCCACGCACATCGAACTTATACCCATACACAGGACAGGCTTGTCTGGGGCATTGGCAAAGTAGGAATCCCAATACTCCTGAAACTCAGGGCCGAGCTCGGCCACCTCGGATGGCTTGGGGCGCCACTTTATCCCCGCATCGATCGAGCTAGTCAGATGGACATCGAGTCAGAAGGTAACGGCAGTCAAAAGCCAAGTGATGGCACACTTGTGTGTCGAGATCTCCTTCCTGGTCTTTCCAAATTCCGCGACAGCAGCTGCGGCATCATAGTCAATCGTAAAGCGCGCGCAAGAATACCCTCAACGAAGGAGAGAGACAAACATACCATCAATCGCTCCCTCCTCGTTGCGGAATAGCGCATCCAACGTTTGCGCCTCATCTGCAGCAAAGTACCTGGCGAAGAAGATATTGTGGTCTGCACGCGCACACGCAAACGTCAGAAGATCGTGAAGTGTCAGAGATGATGGTCATTGCACGGAAATACCTTGGTAGTTCTCGCCAACCCCAGGCAAGTCGACGCGCTGCTTCACCCCGACACGCTCGAGAACATCCTTGGCGCCGATTCCCGAACGCTCCAGAATACCAGGAGAACCAAATGTCCCCGCTGAGACCAGGACCAGCTTCGTCCCTCGCACAGTGCGCGTGTCCCCCGGGCCATCGGGGTGCAACAGCGGGTTGAGAGCATATGCGACGCCGGTCGCGCGTTTCTCACTGCATACGTTATACTGCCTTTCCAGAGTGGCGAGAGAAACATGTCAAAGTAAAAACGCACTCGTCGAAGGTGACGTGCTTCACATGTACCCCCGTCAAGAAGTGCAGGTTCGGCCGTGTATCCTTGAGCGGGTAGATCATGTTGTGTGGCACATCCGAGCGGGTACCCGTCTCGGCGTTAATCCATCTACTCCCAAAAGAGAGTCAGTGTCCTCTGAGCTGAGACTGCGCATTCTCAGACTAGCTGCAGTGGGGACGATGCACGCACTTGAGCCACCTCTGTCGCCGCCAGTGCGCTACTCAGCTATCGATCAAGCAGCACAGTCGAGCGTGAGGCACCGACCGTGTACACGTTGATCGTTTCCAAGTCATTTGTGTCTGCGTCATCCGGTTTCTGCGCACGGTCCGGATCGAGTGCGCGCGCAGTTTGAAGGAACTGCTCCTCGAGGTCCGAGGAAAACCCACCGCGCGAGACCCCAAACGGACCGTCTGTGCCATGAGTTGGCCCCCCACCAGGAGCCTGGTACGTCTCGATCTACAATCCCTCAATTTCGTACTCGGTACTAACCTTTTACCCTCACGCACCTTTCTCAGGAGCGGGATGAGGTCCTTCGAGCCCCACCCGGGATTCTGGTACACCGTCTCCCAGTCGTCATAGTCAGAGGCAGATGGGCGCATGTATATCATGACTGCCAGTGATACAGTAATTCACCCGGGAAAGCGCGGGTCGAAATAAATCAGAATATCAAAGCTTGGCGCATAAGGGAGAAGAGACTCGAGACACACAGTTAACGCTGCCTCCGCCGCCTAGACATTGTCCGCACGGCACGGTCGTGGTCCGACCGCCAAGGATTGCGCTCGGCTGAGTAACGTGCGCGCGCACGGTGCGTGAGTCGGGCGCGAGGTGGCTCAAGAGCCTCAGGGGATCGGTGTGCGCGGGGTCGTTGTACGTCGTGGGACCCGCCTCGAGTAAGAGGATGCGCAGGTTCGTGTCGGCGGCAGCGAGACGACCAGCAACGACGCACGCCGCTGTGCCACCTGTCACAGTCGAACGACTATGCGGTTAGCGGAAGGAAGGCAGGTGCGAAGAGTTGAGGACGGCTCACCGCCTGCGATGACGATATCGTATTCGTCGTGTATCACGGTGGGTGTAGACATCGATAGCCCTCATCGATCTCCTCATTGCGATTAAATATGCCCCACGCCGCGGGGCGCCAGAATCTATAATGCATAGCACATTCCAAAACGATAGGTACCTGTTTACTCATATTTATGTGAGCAGACTTCCAAGATTCAAGAGCGGTTCGTAGCCGAGTTACAGCAACTTGAAGACCCAAAACCAGCAAGATCCAATATAATAGACCGCTGACACTCGAACATATGTAAGCGGAAATGAGAGGTCAAAAAGGGCCCATAATTTGGATTTTTCTGTAAGTCTGGACTCATTGAAAATCCTCAGTGTGTTCTTAATTTGAGCCAGTTTTGCCGGGCATTTTCCTGCCTAAATCCTCTGCAAAACATAAAGTTTACCCCTGCACTCGAGCCTGAGGAACTCTTGTGTACACACTGTGTTTCCCCTGCTCCCGTCACAGTATGGTCTTGAATTAGTACCTCCGACCTCACGTAGCACCGAACTCCGGACTTCTCCCGATTTCTGACCGAACTTTCGCATTCTCCCAATGAAGATCCCGTGGGAACTTGACTCTCGAACGCACAAGTCGTGCAGATAACGGCCCCTGACCGCCCTGACCATTGCATTTGCTCAGACCCCTCTAGGCCTGAAATCGAGAATCCCAGAATTCGTCTAGTTCTCCAGAAGCCTCAAGAGTAACTTCAAAGCATAGTGCCACATCCCGGAGCACGTCTTCCGCAACGCATCGATCTAAGTCTTCTGTCTCCAAAGGTCCCCTCGTTGCCGAATGAATGCGGTAACGCCTGTAGTAACAAACGCATAATGGCGAAATCCCAGGTTTTGAAACCCCGGGAAATTGTGTGCCGAAGCTCTGAGTTCCAGAACCCCCGACAGACGTCCCTGATACTACCAGTATATTGAACAATTTGAGCAGCATGGGAAATAGTCCTAATGGTGCAACACTCCTGACCATTAGTTACTTTATTTCGATTCTTCAAGCGTACGATGTATCTGATTCCGTAAAGGAACATGTCAAGAATAGGTTAGCCATCATTTGCATCAAAGTCACCAATACTGCGAGCGTACTCTTCCGAATGCATCTGCCCATCCTTGGCCTATCTCCAGAAAGCGGTGGATGGCACCAATTCTTTGAGTTGAGACATTATCCGACAAGCCGAGAAAGTGGCAACAATCAAGCAACCAGCGTGTAGATCCGAAACATGATCTCTAGCGTTCTGGAAGCGCACAAGCCTGCGTTCGTCATCAACTACTTAGACACACCGAATACAGTCGTTCGAAAGTATCTCACACAGGATGGCAGTACGATATTGCTGGCCAACTTGATCTAAGTCCTTCGCGACCCCTACCAGCTAGATGAGACCTTTGATACCGAGCTCCTCCGCGATGATTACGGCCGCCTTTTCCCCGATAATGAGCGCGGTCCCGTACGTGTTCGCGCTGACGTTGCCCGGTGCGACGGACAAGTCGGCAACTTTGAGCCCCCGTACTCCGTATACATTTAGCTTCGGGTCGACGACGCCGCCCTGCTCGCGCGGCTTCATAGCACACGTGCCGAGCTAATGCATAACCCGCAAATGCAAATGCACATGTAAATTGCGCGTCGTCAATGACGGGGCTCTGCGCTCTGTAGAGGAGGGAGGAGCTCACCGAGTGCCCACCCGTGGCCACTACACCCCCGGCACAAGAAAGCGAATGGATGAAAGACAAGTGAGCGGGTGATGTAATGGTTAGGGAGATAGAAGGGGAGAAACTACATACCCTGAGCGCGCGCGAACTCTTCGAGCACACGCTCATCCTCCTCCGAATACACGATGCGCGGTGCATCGAGTGGAACGGGTCCCTCGGCGTGCGCGACGACGGACGCCGGTCCGCTCGGAGCGAACGCTGGGTGCATCACGGGTGGCTCACCGCGGAAGTGTGGCATGCGGCGGGCGACCTCGCGCATGAACTTATACCCCCACGTCAGAACCCGCACGTCCGCCTTCCTGGTAATCATAAAATCGTTTTTATGAGAGCTGGATGGGAAAGCGGCGAGGAAGAGGGACGGACGACTCGAAGTAGCCGGGGACAAAGTCCACAGGCGCAGAGACGTCGTCGGCATGCGTGATGTGTACGTGTCCATGTGCAAGGGGGTATTCCTGCACGCGTCGGTATCAGGTTTGCTGATCGTGTGGCTACGGGTGGGAGGAGATAGATGGCTTACGGTGTATATACCCAAGGCATAGTATTTGCGCGAAGGGACCAGGGTAGGATCCCCGATCAACCTAGAGGGCGGTGGTGATAAGGGCTGCGATGAGCCTTCTAATGATCGAGTTATCGGGGCACGCACGTCGAAATTATACCCATCCACAGGACAGGCTTGTCTGGGGCATCAACAAAGTACGAGTCCCAATACTCCTGAAACTCTGGACCGAGCTCGGCCACCTCGGACGGCTTCGGGCGCCACTTGATCCCGGCGTCGATCGAGCTAGTCATATGGACTTTAAGTCAGAAGGAAATTATAGCCCAGGGTGGCGCACTTGTGCGTCAAGATCTCTTCCTGGACTTCCCAAATTCGGCGGCCGCAGCTACAGTATCATGGCCAATCGTAAAGCGCGTGCAAGAATGTCTCTCAATGGAGGAGGGAGAACACACCGTCAATTGCTCCTTCCTCGTTTCGGAATATCCCAGCCAGGGATTGGGCCTCATCTGAAGCAAAGTAATTATTGCAGAGGATATTGTGGTCTGCACATGCACACGGAAACGTCAGACAAAAATAACACGTCAGAAGTGCTCGTTGCATGGGAAAACCTTGATAATTCTCCCCGACCCCAGGCAAGTCGACGCGCTGCTGAACCCCGACACGCTCGAGCACGTCCTTAGCGCCGATCCCCGAACGCTCCAAAATACCAGGAGAACCAAACGACCCCGCTGAAATGAGGACTAACTTCGTTCCTCGCACATTACGCGTGTCCCTCGGGCCATCCGGATGCAACACCGGGTTGAGAGCATATGCGACGCCTGTCGCCCGATTCTCACTGCATACGTTATACAGTCTCTCCAGAAGTGGGAAAAATGTGTCAAAGTCAAACGTACTCGTCGAAGGTGACGTGCTTCACATGTACCCCCGTCAAGAAGTGCAGGTTCGGCCGGGTGTCCTTGAGCGGATAGATCATGTTATGCGGCACATCCGACCGGGTGCCCGTCTCGACGTTCATCCATCTGCTCCCCAGGAGTACAAACGTCAGTGCTCTCTGAAGTGCATACTGAGTAGATCGTGTACGCACTTGGGCCACCTCTACCACCAGAGTGCTAGTCAGTTATCGGTCAAGTAGCACAGTTGGGCGCGAGACACCTACCGTGTACACGTTGATCGTTTCCAAATCATTCGTGTCCGTGTCATCCGGCTTCTGCGCACGGTCCGGATCGAGTGTGCGCGCAACTCGAAGGAACTGCTCAGCAATGTCCGTGAAAAACCCTCCTGGCGAGACGGCAAGTGGACCATCTGTGCCGTGAGTCGGCCCCCCACCAGGCACCTGGTACGTCTCGATCTACGACTCCTCAATTTCAGACCCAGTGGAGCACTAACCCCACCCTTACGCACCTTTCTCAGGAGCGGGATGAGGCCCTTCGAGCCCCACCCGGGATTCTGGTACACCAACTCCCAGTCGTCATAGTCAGAGGCACATGGGCGCGTGTACATCATGTCTGTCAGATATCAAGTAGTTTGGACGGGGCCGCGTTGGTCGAGATCAATTAGGCGACCGAAGCTCGTACACAAGGGAGAAGTGTGAGACGCACAGTTGATACTACCTCCGCCGCCGAGACACTGTCCACAGGGCACGACCGTAGTGCGGCCGCCAAGTGCTGCGCTTGGCTGGCTAACGTGCGCTCGCGAGGTGCGCGAGCCTGGCGCGAAGTGGCCCAAGAAGTTCAGGGGCTGCGTATGCGCAGGGTCGTTGTACGTCGTGGGACCCGCCTCGAGTAGTAGGACCCGCAGGTCCGCGTCGGCAGCAGCGAGACGACTGGCAATGACGCACGCCGCCGTTCCGCCTGTCCACAGTCATACATTCATACGGTTAGCGGAAGGACATCAGGTGGGAAGAGTAGGAGGTTGAGGACGGCTTACCGCCCGCGATGACTATGTCGTATTCTTCGTTGATGACAGTGGGAGTAGACATTGATGTCCTCCATCGAACTTCTCAACGCGACTAAATATGATTCACGCGTCTGCGGAGCGCTATACACAATGCGTGTGAAGCGAAAGTATGTAACTGGATAATAGCCTCCAGTCGATTGGTCTAGTACGAAAGTCATTTGGCTAAATGAGGTCGGGCGCTGTTATGTCGGCCTCGGTACGTGTTCCGAGGCGCGTTATGTCTAAGCGCAGATAGCGAATATAAACGTAGGTCCAAAAACAAACAGACGCAACAACACATACCGCGTCAATCCGCATGATATGGGGTTGGAGGCGTCTTTCTAGATTACGGTCCTTGCTATTGTGCAAGTGTCATGTGTCCGCCCCACACGATCAAGGAGGTAGCCGAATTCGGTCTCCACTATATCCCGTATCACCCGAAGGTATGAACCTTTCCAATTGAGCAACACCTGCCCTTGCTTTGGTTCAAATTACAGCAGAGGTGAGGGAGCTCAAACCCACACCTATACGCGGGGCAGGTTTGTCTGGGGCATTAGCGGTGTCCCAATTGAGCTCAGACTCGTCAGACGGTGCAGCTTACAGTAATCTCCGTGTATTTGTGCTTCAGGATATCCTTTTTGGTCGCTCCAAGCTTGGTGACTGGAGCTGTGTTCTCATGGTCAATCAGGACGCCCGTGAGCAGGGGTGCCTCTCAACGAGTGAGGAAGCACTAACCATCAATTGCTCCACCCACGATGCGGAACAATGCGTCAATCGATTGTCTCTCATCTACACAAAAGTACGCAACTGACAAGATATTGTGACCTGTACATGCACCGATGTCAGAAACAAAACACTCAGAAGAACCGTATGTCCACACTGAGACCAGGCTCCACTTCGTCCCTCGCACAGTACCGCATGTCTCCCTGGCTGGCGAAATGGCGGGTTGAGAATATATGCGATGCCCATCGCTCGATTCCCCTTGCACACATTGAGCCTTATACAGCCTTTCGAGAAGCATGTCAAAGTCAAAACGCACTTGCCGAATGTGACGTGCTTGACATGAACCCCCGTCAACTTGAAGAAGTGCAGGTTCAGCCCGGGATTTTTTAGCGGGTAGACCATGTTGCGCGGCACATCTGAGCGGGTGCCAATCTCGGCATTCTGTAACACCAGCGTGGGCGCCGATGCCACTGGGTCAGGCGGGAACGGTGTGGCGACCTTACTATATCCCTTTAGAGAAGAGGAAGGGGATCCGCAAATACAGACAAAGCAGTGATACGAAAGGGGGAAAGGCGGTGTCGACTGAGGTAACGAAGTCCTTTTTATAGTACTCGTCTCTGGGATCAAGGAGCGCGTGTGGCGTCTTGGTGAATGCGTATGGCGTCTTGAGCATTCCGGAATGGGACATGAACGCGGAGAGAGAAAGCACGTGTAATCCACTTTCTTACACATTCACCCATCTGCTCCCAGAAGTACAACGTCAGCGCTCTCAGAGGTGCGTGCTGGATATCGCGTATGTACTTGAGCCACCTCTAGTACTGCCAGTGTGCTACTCAGCTATCGATCAAGCAGCATAGTTGAGAGTGAGATGTCCGAGTCTACATTACACTGCAAGTTTTCAGCGCCTCGACTCTCAACCCATGCTTGCGGGCCCCCGCCCCGACGAATCACCGAACTCCGGAGGCACTCCAGACTTCTCCTGGACCCTCGCTCGCATTCTCCCGATGAAGACCCCGGACCATGATAACTTTGACAGTTCGACTTGACTCTCGCACGCATAAGTTGTGTAGACAACGGCTGCCTACCTTCACATTTTTTCAGACTTCCCTGAGCTTGAAATCGAGAGTTCCGAACTCAAGAAAGTCTTCCTTGGAGCAATGCATAGTGCAGTGCCACAATCCTGGGGGATGTCTTCCACATCCCCTTCATCAGCGAACGAATGCGATAACGGTTGCGGAACGAACGCATAGTAGTGAAATCTCAGGTTTTCAAACCCCGGGAAATTCTGTGTTAAAGCGCACTGACAGACGACCTGATATCCGCCAGTATTTCGAATAACTCGAGAACATTGCACGCAGCCCGGAACATAGTCCTGATAATGCAACACCCCTGACTGCCAGTTGCTTTATATTAATTCTTTGAGCGTACGACGTATCCGATTTGATTACGGAATATCTCAAGAAATCTCAAGAATTGATTAGTGACTAGCCGTCATCAAAGTCATCTGGGCAGCGTGCTCTTTCGTATCCATTTCTTTATCTTTGCCCTATCTCCAGAAAGCGGTGGATGGCAACGATCTGTGGAGTTGAGGTATTCTCCGACAAGCCGAGAAAGTGGCGACAACCAACCAACCACTGTGTAGATCCGAAGCACATCTCTAGCATTCTAGGAATTGTACATACACGCCTGTGTTTGCTATCTACTATCTGGGCGTACGGATTCCAACCTTCGAAAATATTTTCACTGGCAGCGTATTACTGGCCCACTTAATCCAAATCCCTCGCGACCGCAACCGGCTAGACGACGCCCTTGATCCCCAGCTCCTCCGCGATGATCACGGCCGCCTTCTCCCCGATGACGAGCGCAGTCCCGTACGTGTTCGCGCTGACGTTGCCCGGTGCGACGGACAAGTCGGCAACTTTGAGCCCGCGCACGCCGTACACGTTCAGCTTCGGATCGACGACGCCGCCCTGCTCGCGTGGTTTCATAGCACACGTGCCGAGCTAATGTATAACCCACAAACGCAAATGCACATGTAAATTGCGCGTCGTCAATGACGGACACTCCGCGCTCTGTAGAGGGAGGAACTCACCGAGTGCCAAGTCGTGGCCACTACACCCCCGGCACAAGAAGGCGAACGAGAGAAAGACAAGTGAGCGAGTAATGTAAAAGTTAGGGAGATAGAAGGGAAGTAGCTACACACCCTGAGCGCGCGCGAACTCCTCGAGCGCACGCTCATCCTCCTCCGAATACACGATGTGCGGCGCATCGAACGGAACGGGTCCCTCGGCGTGCGCGACGACGGATGCAGGTCCTCCTGGAGCGAACGCTGGGTGGAGCACGGGCGGCTCACCGCGGAAGTGTGGCATGCGGCGGGCGACCTCGCGCATGAACTTGTACCCCCACGTCAGAACCCGCACGTCTGCCTTTCTGGTAATCATAAAGTCGTTTTTATGAGAGCTGGATGGGAGAGCGGCGAGGAAGAGGGACGGACGACTCGAAGTAGCCGGGAACAAAGTCCACAGGCGCAGAGACGTCACTGCCGTGGGTGATGTGCACGTGTCCATGCGCGAGGGGGTATTCCTGCACGCGTCGGCATCAGGCTTGCTGATTGTGTGGCTACGGGTGGGAGGAGATAGATGGCTTACGGTGTATATACCCAAGGTGTAGTATTTGCGTGAAGGGACCAGGGTAGGATCCCCGATCAACCTAGAGGGCGATGGTGATAAGGGTGGTGATGAGCCTTCTGACAATCGAGTTGTTGGGGCACGTACGTCGAGAGTATGCCCATCCACAGGACAGGCTTGTCTGGGGCATTGACAAAGTACGAGTCCCAATACTCCTGAAACTCTGGACCGAGCTCGGCCACCTCGGACGGCTTCGGGCGCCACTTGATACCCGCGTCGATCGAGCTAGTCATATGGACTTTAAGTCAGAAGGAAATTATAGCCCAGGGTGGCGCACTTGTGCGTTAAGACCTCTTTCCTGGACTTCCCAAATTCGGCGGCCGCAGCTGCAATATATGGTTAATCGCAAAGTGCGTGCAAGAATGCCTCTCAATGAAGGAGAGAGAGCAGACACACCATCGACCGCTCCTTCCTCGTTTCGGAATACCGCCGCCAGGGATTGCGCCTCATCTGCAGCAAAGTAATTAATGAAGAGGACATTGTGGTCTGCACATGCACACGGAAACGTCAGACAAAATAACACGTCAGAAGTGCTCGTTGCACGGAAAAACCTTGATAATTCTCCCCAACCCCGGGCAAGTCGACGCGCTGCTTCACCCCGGCCCGCTCGAGTACGTCCTTGGCGCCGATTCCCGAACGCTCCAAAATACCAGGAGAACCAAACGACCCCGCTGAAATGAGGACTAACTTCGTTCCTCGCACATTACGCGTGTCCCTCGGGCCATCCGGATGCAACACCGGGTTGAGAGTATATGCGACGCCTGTCGCCCGATTCTCACTGCATACGTTATACAGTATTTCCAGAGGTGGGAGAAATGTGTCAAAGTCAAACGTACTCGTCGAAGGTGACGTGCTTCACATGTACCCCAGTCAAGAAGTGCAGGTTCGGCCGAGTGTCCTTAAGCGGATAGATCATGTTATGCGGCACATCCGACCGGGTGCCCGTCTCGACACTCATCCATCTGCTCGCAAAAAGTACAAACATCAGTGCTCTCTGAAGTGCATACTGAGGAGATCGTGTACGCACTTGGGCCACCTCTACCACCAGGGCGCTACTCAGTTATCGGTCAAGCAGCACAGTTGAGCGCGAGACACCCACCGTGTACACGTTGATCGTTTCTAAATCATTTGTGTCCGTGTCATCCGGCTTGTGCGCACGGTCGGGATCGAGTGTGCGCGTAACTCGAAGGAACTGCTCAGCGAGGTCCGTGAAAAACCCTCCTGGCGAGACGGCAAGTGGGCCATCTGAGCCGTGAGTTGGCCCCCCACCAGGCATCCGGTACGTCTCGATCTACGATTCCTTAATTTCAGACCCAGTGTATTACTAACAATCTCCCTTACGCACCTTCCTCAGGAGCGGGGTGAGGCCCTTCGAGCCCCACCCGGGATTCTGGTACACAGTCTCCCAGTCGTCATAGTCAGAGGCACATGGGCGGGTGTACATCATGACTGTCAGAGATCGAATAGATTGGATTGGCCCGAGTCGGTCGAGATAATCAGGGGACCGAAGCTCGTACACAAGGGAGAAGAGACACGCACAATTGATACTACCCCCGCCCCCGAGACACTGTCCACAGGACACGGTAGTAGTGCGGCCGCCAAGTGCTGCGCTTGGCTGGCTAACGTGCGCTCGTGAAGTGCGTGAGCCGGGCGCGAGGTGGTTCAAGAAATTCAGTGGCTGCGTATGTGCGGGGTCGTTGTACGTCGTGGGACCCGCCTCGAGTAGTAGGATCCGCAGGTCCGCGTCGGCAGCAGCGAGACGACTGGCAATGACGCACGCCGCCGTGCCGCCTGTCCACAGCCAGACATTCATACGGTTAGCGGAAGGACATCAGGTGGGAAGAGCAGGAGGTTGAGGACGGCTTACCGCCCGCGATGACTATGTCATATTCTTCGTTGATGACAGTGGGAGTAGACATTGATACCCCCCATCGAACTCCTCAATGCGACTAAATATGATTCACGCGTCCGCGGAGCGCCACACACAGTGCGTGTGAAGCGAAAGTATGTAACTGGATAATAGCCCCCGGTCGGTTGGTCGAGTACGAGGGCCATTTGGCTAAATGAGGTCAGGCGCTGTTATGTCGGCCTCAGTGCATGTTCCGATGCGCATTATGTCTAAGTGCAGGTAGCGATTATAAATGTAGGTCCAAAAACAAACAGCCGCAATAACACGTACCCCGTCAACATGATATTGGATTGTGGCGTCTTTCTAGGTTACGGTCCTTCGAGCATCCTTTGTCCGCCACACACGATCAAGGAGGTAGCCCAATTCGGTCTCCACTATATCCCGTATCACCAGAAGGTATGAACCTTTCCAATTGAGTAACATTTGCCCTTTCTTTGTTTCAGATTACAGCAGAGGTGAGGGAGCTCAAACCTACACCTATACACGGTGTAGGCTTGTCTGGGGCATTAGCGGAGTCCCAATTGAGCCCAGACCCCCCACACGGCGCAGCTTACAATAAGTTCCGTGTTAGACTAATGGAGCTGGTCATGAGGTCACTGAATCAGAGGGATGACAAAGGCCAAGTGTCGGTGTACGTACAGTATTTGTGCTTCAGGATACCCTTGGTCGCTCCAAGCTTGGTGACCGGAGCTGTAAACTCACGGTCAATCAGGACGACCATCTCAACGAGTGAGGAGGAACTAACCATCCTTTGCTCCCCCCACGTTGCAGGACATTGCGTCGATCGATTGTTCTTCATCTACATAAAAGTACGTAACTGATAAGATACTGTGACCTGTACACGCACCGATGTCAGAAACAAAACATCAGCAATCACAGTTCCATTAGTAATTTTTGCCAACTCCAGGCAAATCGACACGCGTCTTCACCCTGACCCACTCAAGCGCATCCTCGGCGCTGATGCCCCAACGCTCCAGAATACCAGGAGAACCATATGTCCACGCTGAGACCAGGTTCAGATACGTCCCTCGCACGGTACCGCATGTCTCTTTGGCTGGTGAAACAGGGGTTGAGAGCATATGTGATGCCTGTCGCGAGATTCTCACTGCAAACATTGGGCCTCATACAGCCTTTCGAGAGAAACTTGTCAAGGTCAAAACTCACTTGTCGAATGTGACGTGCTTGACATGTACTCCCGTCAAGAAGTGCAGTTTCAGCCGGGTATTCTTGAGTGGGTAGATCATGTTGTGCGGCACACCTAAGCGGGTCACGGTGCCTATCTCAGGATTCATCCATCTGCTACCAGGAGTACAACACATCAGCGCTCTCAGAGGTGCGTGCTGGAGATCATGTACGCACTTGGGTCACCTCTTGTACTGCCAGCCTGAGTGTACTACTCAGTTATCGATCAAGCAGCACAGTCGAGAGCGAGACACCCACGTTACTTTGCAAGTTTTCAGCGTCTCGACCCATGCTCGCAGGCCCCCGGCCCGACGTATGATCGAACTTCGGAGGTACTCCGGACTTCTCCTAAACCTTCGCATTCTCCCGATGAAGACCTCGGGCCTTGAGGACTTGGTTCACTTGACTCTCCAATGGTCCCCCTCATCACCGAACGAATGCGATAACGGTTGGTTTTGAAACCCTAGGCAATTCTGTTAAAGCAGCACTGACGGACGACCCTGATATCCGTCAGTATGTCGAGCATCTTGAGAACATTGCACGCAGCCCGGAGCACAGTCCTGATAATGCAACACTCCTGACTGTCAGTCGCATTATATCGATTCTTCGAGCGTATGACGTATCCGATTCGATTACGGAACATCTCAAGAATTGGCTAGTTACTAGCCATCATCAAAGTCATCAAGGCAGCGTGCTCTTTCGAATCCATTTCTCTATCTTTACACTATCTCCAGAAAGCGGTGGATGGTAACAATCTGTGGAGTTGAGGCGTTCTCCGACAAGCCGAGAAAGTTGCAAAAACCAGTGTGTAGATCCGAAGCATGACCTCTAGCATTCTGTGGGTGTACGTACACATCTGTGTTTGCTATCAACTACCTGGGCATACGGATTCGGTCCTTCGAAAATATTTTCGCTGGCAGCATATTACTGGCCCACTTAATCCAAATCCCTCGCGACCGCAACCAGCTAGACGACGCCTTTGATCCCCAGCTCCTCCGCGATGATTACGGCCGCCTTCTCCCCGATGACGAGCGCGGTCCCATACGTGTTCGCGCTGACATTGCCCGGTGGGACGGACAAGTCAGCAACTTTGAGCCCGCGCACACCGTACACGTTCAGCTTCGGATCGACGACGCCGCCCTGCTCGCGCGGCTTCATCGCACACGTGCCGAGCTAATGCGTAACCGCAAACGAAAATGCAACGGTACATGTAAATGTACGTCGTCAATGACGCTCTGCGCCTTGTAAAGGGAGGAGCTCACCGAGTGCCAGCACGTGCCAACTGCCCTCCACACAAGAAAGCAAATGAATGAAAGACGAACGAGCGAGTAATGTTAAGGTATGCGAGGCAGAGAAGGGAAGGAGCTACGTACCCTGAGCACGGGCGAACTCTTCAAGCGCACGCTCGTCCTCCTCCGAATACACGATGCGCGGCGCGTCGAATGGAACGGGTCCCTCGGCGTGGGCGACGATGGACGCGGGTCCTCCCGGAGCGAACGCGGGGTGAAGCACGAGCGGCTCACCGCGGAAGTGTGGCATGCGGCGTGCAATCTCGCGCAGGAACTTGTACCCCCATGTCAAAGGGCGCACGTCCGCCTTCCTGGTAAACAGAATATTGCCTGTGTGAGGGCTGGATGGGAAGACCATGAGGAAGGGGTACGAACGACTCGAAGAAGTTTGGGACAAAATCTGACGGCGCAGAGACGTCATCGGCGTGAGTGATGTGTACGTGTCCGCGCGCGAGGGGGTATTGCTGCGCGTGCGGGTATTACGCGTGTGACTACCGGGGGGATAGGTGGGCTCACAGTGTAAAAACCCAAGGTGTAGTATTTGCGCGGCGGGACCATGGTAGGATCCCCGACGAACCTGGACGACGGTGATGAGTCATGGTGAGTGTCTTGATAATCAAATTGCCCGAGGACGCACGCCGAGCTTATGCCCATCCACAGGACAGGCTTGTCTGGCGAATTGGCAAAGTAGGAGTCCCAATACTCCTGAAACTCTGGGCCGAGCTCAGCCACCTCGGATGGCTTCGGACGCCACTTGATCCCCGCGTCGACCGCGCTAGTCATATGCACATCAAGTCAGAAGGAAATCAATAGCCAAGTGATGGCTTACTTGTGCGATGAGATCTCCTTTCTAGTCTTTCCAAATTCTGCGGCCATAGCTGCAGTATCATAGTCAAGCGTAAAGCGCGCGCATTAACCCCTTTCAATGAAGGAAGGAGAATAAGCACACCGTCAATTGCTCCTTCCTCGTTTCGGAATATCGCAGCCATCGATTGCGCCTCGTCCGCAGCAAAGTACTTAATGAAGAGGACACCGTGGTCTGTACGTGCACACGCAAACGTCAGAAGAAAAAATGAAACATCAGAAATAGCGCCAACTAGTCGATGCCCGAGAATACCTTGGTAATTCTCGCCAACTCCAGGCAAGTCAACACGCTGCTTCACCCCGGCCCGCTCGAGCACGTCCTTGGCGCCGATACCCGAACGCTCCAAAATACCAGGAGAACCAAATGCCCCAGCCGAGATCAGGACCAACTTCGTCCCTCGCACAGTGCGCGTGTCCCACGGGCCATCAGGGTGAAACAGAGGGTTGAGAGCATACGTGACGCCTGTCGCGCGATTCTCACTGCATAGGCTTTCCAGAGAGGATAGAGAAATATGTCAAAGTAAAAACGCACTCATCGAACGTGACGTGCTTCACGTGTACCCCTGTCAAGAAGTGCAGGTTTGGCCGCGTGTCCTTGAGCGGGTATATCATGTTGTGCGGCACATCCGAGCGGGTGCCCGTCTCGGCGTTAATCCATCTGCTCCCCCGAAAGACGATCGTCAGTGCTCTCCGAGCCTAGACGGCGCATGAAACTGGGAGCATGTACGCACTTGAGCCACCTCTACCACCAGTGGCTACTCAGCCGTCGATCAAGTCCCATAGTGAATCGAAAGACACCTACTGTGTATACGTTGATCGTTTCCAAATCGTTCGAATCCGTATCATCTGGCTTCTGCGCACGGTCGGGGTCGAGTGCGCGCGCAACTTGAAGGAACTGCTCCCCGAGATCTGTGAAAAATCCCCCGCGCGAGACCGCAAGCGGACCATCTGTGCCGTGAGTAGGCCCTCCACCAGGAACCTGGTACGTCTCGATCTACAATCCCCTAGTATCAGACCCAGCACGGCACTAACCCTCTCCCTCGTACCTTTCTCAGGAGCGGGATGAGGTCCTTCGAACCCCACCCGGGATTTCGATACACCGTCTCCCAATCGTCATAGTCAGAGGCAGACGGGCGGGTGTACATCATGACTGCCAGGGGTTGAATGATCCACCCGAGCCGGGTGTGGGTCGAGATCAATCAGACGACCGAAGCTCTTACACAAGGGAGAAGAGAGATGAGACGCACAATTGATGCTGCCTCCGCCGCCGAGACACTGTCCGCATGGTACAATCATAGCGCGGCCGCCCAGTGCTGCGCTTGGCTGGGAAACATGTCCACGCGCGGTGCGCGAGCCGGGCGCAAGGTGGCGCAAGATATTCAGGGGCTCCGTGTGCGCGGGGTTGTTGTACGTGGTGGGTCCTGCCTCAAGTAAGAGGACGCGCAGGCTCGCGTCGGCGGCAGCGAGACGGCCGGCAATGACGCACGCTGCCGTACCACCTGTTCACAGTCAGACGCAGTAGTTGGACGTCAACGCGGTTAGCTGAAGGGAGCCAGGTGGGAAGCATAGGGATTTGACGGCTTACCGCCTGCGATGACTATGTCGTATTCTTCGTTGATCACTGTAGGAGTAGACATTGAGGGCCTCCATCAACCCCCTCAATTCTATTAAATATGGTTCACGCGCCCGCGGAGCGCCATCTATAATGCGTGTGAAGTGAAAGTATGTAACTGGACAATAGCCCCCGGCCGCGGTTGCTTGGTTGAGTACGAAGACCACTTCGCTAAATGACGTCACGCGCGCGCTATTATTATGTTGGCCTCGATGCATGAGCGAGACGCGCCATATCCAAGTGCAGGTCTTGGTGTGCAGATAGTATAAACGCGGATTTAAAAACAAGCTGCCGCAACGCTACTACATACCCCCTCGGGCCGAGGGGGTATGTAGTAGCGTTGAGTCAACGTTTCAACCCGCACGATCTGGACCGGTGGCGTCTTCCTATGGTTCTGTCCTTGCTTCTATGTAAGTCTTGGTGTAAGTAAAATGTGTACGCTCCACTCAATCATGGGCAGCCCTTTTTTTTTTTTCTTAAGAGCACATGTACCTCCGGTGCAGTACGTAGTACAAAGCCGGTCGGTCGTCTACATGAAGATATTTGGAGCATGGTAATGTATAAATTGTTGAAGTATATCTTTGTGAGATGTTATTTCCGTTCCGTTCCTGTCTGATTGTTTCCATGCGTTCGTGGTGCAAACCCGCGCGTTAGTTCACCTTGTGTCTTGTTTGCCTGTACATTACCACCTCGGATCTCGGATCGATGTCCTGAATCATCGCCCGGTAGTACTCGTTGACCGCGGACTCATTATCGTGTTGCCCTGCGGAAGCAGAGCATAAAAACTTCATACTGTACAGTTCCTACTTTTTCTACTTTATAAGTACCTATTCTCCGTATCATAGCGCCTCAGTTGTTGCCTTCTAGTGTGCAAAGACTGAGGTAAGTTATTCCGTAGTCTCTTAACGTTACACCTGTACTTATTCGCCTCAGAGCCGTTACTTCGTGCAGGTGAATAAATATAGTCGTTGCCTTCTAGTGTTCAAAGACTGAGAGCCGTTACTTCGTGCAGTTAACGCTCGCGCACACAACTACTCACAAACATATTTATTCCATCCGATATCCATTCTATTTACCCATACCTTTGCTAGATAAATACTCACCTGTAGAGTCGAGAACGTTACAGTAATTGAGGCTAAGGGTAGCCCGATTCTGTCTGCACTAGATTCCGTGTCACAGCAAATGAAGTAATGAACTTTTATGATTGAGCAAGACCTATTTTACAACAGAGATGTGAGAATACCCCAAACCTACACCTATTTTCTTTTTTTTGGAGGGGCGACGTGTTGGCTACTAGTACTAGTAGCATCTCTACCTAATACGTTGATGCTGGGCCTTAGACTTGCCACTGGTTGCCTTGTATCGACCGTACGACATATCTGATTTGGTTACGAAACATGACAAGAATTGGCTAGCCATTATTTGCGCATCGAAGTCATCGAGGCAGCGTATTCTTTCGAATGTATCTGTCTATCCTTCAAATACCTTATCTCCGGATGGTGGTGGTGGTGGATGGTGTCAGTCGGTGGAGTTGAGGCATTCTCCGACAAGCCGTGAAAGTGACAACAACCAAGTAACTAGTCCGTAGGTCTGAAGATGATCTCTAGGATTCTGGGATGTACAAGTGTGCATTTACTATCAACTACTTAGGCATACCGGATTCAGTCTATCGAACATATTTCGCACACGGTGGCTGCGTATATGTGGACAACTTGACGCAAGTCCCTCATGACCACGACTAATTAAACGACGCCTTTGATGCCGAGCTCCTCCGCGATGATCACGGCCGCCTTCTCCCCGATGACGAGCGCGGTCCCGTAAGTGTTCGCGCTGACGTTGCCCGGCGCGACGGACATGTCGGCAACTTTGAGCCCGCGCACGCCGTACACGTTCAGCCTCGCGTCGACGACGCCGCCCTGCTCGCGCGGTTTCATCGCACAAGTGCCAAGCTAATGAATAACCGCAAACGAAAACGCGAAGGTACACGTAAAATGAACTTTGTTAATACCGGACGCTCCGGGCTTTGAAGAAGAGGGAGGAACTCACCGAGTGCCAGGTCGTGGCCACTATCTCCCCCGGCACAAGAAAATGAACGAATGAAAGACGAGTGGGTGAGTGATGGAGATAAAGGAGACAGAAGGAAGTTACACACCCTGAGCACGCACGAACTCCTCCAGCGCATGTTCATCCTCCTCCGAATACACGATACGTAGCGTATCGAATGAGACGGGTCCCTCGGCGTGCGCAACGACAGACGCGGGACTGCCCGTAGCGAACGCGGGGTGCAGCACGGGCGGCTCACCGCGGAAGTGCGGCATGCGACGTGCAATCTCTCGCAGGAACTTGTATCCCCACGTCAGGGGGCGCACGTCAGCATTCCTGGAACCAAAAAAAAAAACGTTTGTGTGAAGGCCGGATGGGAGAGTAACGAGGAAGAGGAACGGACGACTCAAAGAAGCCAGGGACAAAGTCCGTAGGCACAGAGGCATCGTCGGCGTGGGTGATGTGCACGTGTCCGCGCGCGAGGGGGTATTCCTGCACGTGTCGACATCAGGCATGTTGCCTGTGCGGCTACGGGGTGGGTAGATAGGTGACTCACGGAATATAGACCCAAGGTATAATATTTGCGCGGAGGGACCAGGGTAGGAACCCCGATGTACCTGGATGACGGTGATGATTAGAACGTTTTGATAATCGAGTTGTTGGAGCACCCACGTCGAGCCTATGCCCATCCACAGGACAGGCTTGTCTGGCGCGTTGGCAAAGTAGGAGTCCCAATACTCCTGAAACTCAGGGCCGAGCTCGGCCACCTCGGAGGGCGTGGGGCGCCACTTGATCCCCGCGTCGATAGAGCTAGTCAGATGGACATTAAGTCAGAAGGAAATCATAGCCAAGTGTTGGCGCACTTTTGCATCGAGATCTCCTCCTTAGTCTTTCCAAATTGGGCGGCCGCAGCTGTAGTGTCATAGTCAATCGTAAAGCACGCGCAGGAACGACTGTCAACGGAGAGAGAACAGACACACCGTCAATTGCTCCTTTCTCGTTGCGGAATATCGCAGACAGCGATTGCGCCTCATCCGCAGCAAAGTACTTAATGAAGAGAACGTTGTGATCTGCATATCACACGTAAACGTCAGAAACGAAACGTCCGAAGTGGTCGTTGCACTGGAAAACCTTGATAATTCTGGCCAACCCCAGGCAAGTCAACACGCTGCTTCACCCCGACACGCTCGAGCACGTCCTTGGCGCCGATACCCGAACGCTCCAGAATACCAGGAGAACCAAATGCCCCGGCTGAGACTAGAACTAGCTTCGTCCCTCGTACAGTGCGCGTGTCCCCCGGACCATCAGGGTGGAACAGAGGGTTGAGAGCATATACGACGCCTGTCGCGCGATTCTCACTGCATAGGCTTTCCAGAGAGGCGGGAGAGACATGTCAAAGTAAAAACGCACTCGTCGAACGTGACGTGCTTCACGTGTACCCCTGTCAAGAAGTGCAGGTTCGGCCGCGTGTCCTTTAGGGGGTAAATCATATTGTGCGGCACATCCGAACGGGTGCCCGTCTCGGCATTAATCCATCTGCTCCCCAGAAAGACGGTCGTCAGTGCTCTCCGAGCCTGGACGGCGCATCATACTGGGAGCATGTACGCACTTAGGCCACCTCTACCGGACCGCCAGTGTACTACTCAGCTGTCGATCAAGTTGCACAGTCAATCGAAAGAGACCCACCGTGTATACGTTGATCGTTTCCAAATCATTCGGATCCGTGTCATCCGGCTTCTGTGCATGATCGGGATCGAGTGTGCGCGCAACTTGAAGGAACTGCTCCCCCCGAGGTCCGTGAAAAACCCTCCTGGCGAGACCCCAAGCGGACCGTCTGTGCCGTGAGTCGACCCCCCACCAGGCACCTGGTACGTCTCGATCTACAATCCCACAATTTCAGACTCAGAGCATCACTAACCCTCTTCCTCACACACCTTTCTCAGGAACGGGATGAGGTCCTTCGAGCCCCACCCGGGATTCCGATACACCGTCTCCCAATCGTCATAGTCAGAGGCAGACGGGCGCGTGTACATCATGACTGACAGAGATCAAATGGTTCACCCGGGCCCCGCGTCGGTCGAGATCATCAGACGACCGAAGCTCGTACACAAGGGAGAAGAGAACGAGACACACAGTTGATGCTGCCCCCCCGCCGCCTAGACACTGCCCGGTTGGCACAATCGTAGTGCGAC
>WTXK01000522.1:0-31521 GCA_025769895.1 Lactarius psammicola | reverse complement strand
CGCGAGGACGCGCGGTGCGTGTGGAGGGTGCTGCGTGGCGAGGAGGAGCAGGAGATTCTGCGGCGTGCGCTGGTGGAGGAGCGGTGAAGGAGAGTGAGCCCCCCATGTGGATCTCCGTATGCGGAGCAGAACATATTTCTAATTTCATTCTTTCACCTTGATAGCGCTTGATGCGGTTGTATCCCTCTTTTCTCGCCTCGGACTGTATAGTGTTGGATCTGCAGATGTGTAATTGTCCTGTGCGAGAGGACACCTTTGCTGGTGATACCTACTATCGGTGAGTGTTGCGGTGTGCTTTCTCAGATTACGGTTGTCAGCCGGTTTGTATACACGAATCGGATTTTTGAACGTAAAGCAAGCGCCTTCACAATTGTAGGGTCGTCCCCATCGTTCTCGCCGACGTCAAGTTGACCTTGCATGACGTCCTTTTGCCTAGAAATACGTGATTAGAGTCCAAGTCAGAGTCGGCAAGCACCGGACCGAAGCTAGTCAACTCTATTTTGTTATCTGTACTGTATACTCACTCCGAGTCTGCGTAAGTTGCACCCGAGACAAAGTCACCATTCCATGAATCTCCCTCACCAATTTGAGCTAGCTAGTTAGCCTGAGACCGAGGTTGACCTTCCTCGGGGACGGGTTCCTCAGCTGACATCTCGAGATGTTGATCCGGCCATCCACCCGGCGGTACCAGTGCGGGACGACCTGAATTTGCGATTCTCGGAATACCAGAGTGTTCCCTATGACGCCAAACGATATCAGTCCCAATGTGGAACCGAGTCCGACGGCGAAATCATCCGGCCTTGGAAACCGGACCCCCGGTGCGAACGCAGTGCTGTACGGCAGAGCTTCGGGACTTTACCTGCGTTGACATGATTCTTTGATCGCATCTCTCGGATCCTTACGTCTCAGGATTCAAACCTTTGTACTGTAAAAAGTCTCTGCGAGGAGACGAACTCGAATCGCAGTAGGCACAATCAAGTTTCTAAAGAAAGATTTCATTTCGTTATAATAAAGAGATGTGCTTCACAACTGCCGAAACGGCTACGATGCAATGGAATATGTAAGTACATGGTTGGATTGACAGATTCTCGTGCGCGCTCCGTATGTGGTTGTTGCGATGCGATGGTATGGTACAGGATGTTGTATACCCAGAACGGCAGTGACAAAACAGCACCCCTAGAAAGTTGAGATCAAAAGGGGGGGGGAGAGACTCCGACCGACGGCGTGATGTGGTTGCGCGGGCGTCATAAGAGAGGACAAAAAAAAGGGGGGGGGACAGACAAACAGGAGGCAGGGCGTGCGGGCTGTCAGCGACGCGCGACGCGTTTGCGCTCCCGCCCGTCCTCCTCGGTGTCCATCGCGTCCTGCGGGTGCTGGTTCTGGTGCGCGCCACGCGTCGACCGAGTACGCCGGCGGCTGGACCCTGCGCCCGCGCCAACGCCCGCACCGACACCAACACCCGTCGCACCGGGCGGTGCAGAGGCAGCTTCGTCCGTGAGCACCATCATGGCATGCCGGCGCTTGGCGCCTGCGGACACGGTGAGTGGGATCGGGATCGAGAGGGTCGTCTCTGTTGGGGCGGGCGAGGACGGCAGTGGCGGGAATGCGGTGAACGTGAAGGGCGAGTCCGGGGAGAGAGGGAGTGGGTGAATGTGCGCCGCGGAGGTCGGTGTCGTGGTGACGGCAGGGTTCTCCTTGGCCTGGAGGGGTGAGGCGAAGGCACGTGCTTGCGCTTTATGTCCGCGGGCAGGGTGTGGTGGGACTGTTGTGGCAATGGGTGGGGAGGGTGGCGTTGAGGGTCGAGCGTTTGGTGCTGCGGTGATCGACTGCGATAATTTCGATGGGGGGAGGGGCCCCTACATTCGGCGGACAATCATCAGTTTTAAGTAAAGGCTAAAATCGTGGGCGATGGGGGGAGACGGGGGAAGTGACAAAGGGAAGGGAAGAAAGAAGCTCACAGGTTGTTCCCTCGGTGATTGCTGCTGTGGCACGGCCGGGGCGCTACTCGCTCGTGCGAGGCTGTTCGCTTTGAGCTTGCTAGCCTGGCCCTCCTTCTTGCTTGAGTTATCCTCGTCTTCTTCGAGCTCTTCCTCCTCACGCGCACGGACTGCCTCGAGGCGTGCCTCGACCCAGTCCATGACTCGCCCTATTGAGAGTGGCGTCTCAGAGTCGGACACGCCTTGCTGGATCATCTGAAGCAGGTCGGCGCATGCCGCTGCGTATCCAGAGTTGTACGAGCGCTTGGAGGTGGTCCGTGAGGAGCGATAGAGGTTGGTTATGCTCAAGGCCGCCGCTTGACACAAAGAAGGTCAATCTCCGGGGGTGGCGAGGACGAAGAAAACATTACCTCGAAAATTATTGAGTAGCTCCTTCTCTGCATTTGCAAGGTTAGAAGTTGGTAGCGAACCGGCGAGAGCGTTGAGATTGAGGGATTCCATGGAAAATTGGGCGAAGGAGAGTTAACTTGGCTCGTCGTTGTTCGGGTTACAAAACGCGAGTCGCACTTGGGCCTTGCATCGCATGACTAAGCCGTTCACCGGTCCGGAAATCCCCATGCGGAGCCATGCGGGCTGTGCTGCCCTGGCCATTTCGAGCCGATGATGTATATTGTGATCGTTAACGTGTAACGGTATAATTTACAGAGAAGGGAAGTGCTACAAATGAGGATACGGCGGTCCATACGTTCTGTCCTTGGGGTATCGTGAGAAAACATGACCTCTACTACACCGTCTGCCTTGCCGTCTGTGGCTTCTCGTGCTCCGCTGCCGCCAGTTTTTCCCCTTCGAGGAACTTGGCGACTTTGAGATCAACGCAGGGTGCGAAAGAACTCTTGGTGCGTATGCGGTGGCCGTACTTGTAGAATAGGAACGGCATCGGCGCGAGTATTAGAGCGATGCCGCCAAGGAGCGTGCCCGCCCAATTGATGCCCAGATTGACGAACATCTGCGTCGAAAAGAGAGGGAATGCGGCGCCTATCAAGGAGCGGATGACCGTGTGCCCTGCAAGCGCGGAAGCTGCGTACGTCAGATAAGTATCTATCAGGTAGGTCTGTTGCCCGTCGCGTCAGAGTCATGCAAAACTCATACGTAACGGGTCCACGTACGATAAAGGAGGTGAAGATGAGCGTGATTGCCAGCCCAATGAAGATCGTGCTCAGCCCAGGCACCCACCACGACACACTCTCGTAGTTTCCACTCCAACCTAGCCAGAAAATCCCTATCACCAGCACCGGTCCACCAACCATGGCGGAGTACAGGCGTTCCTCGGCGGGAGGATACCCGTGCCACTGTTTCAGAAGACGAGGATAAGGGCGCAAGAACCAAAGATTAATAACGGCGGCAAGGATGGCGCCGATACCAATACTGATAAAAATAAGGCCATCATTTGAGACCGAAAAGTGGCGTGTACGGACGAAGATCACAGGGACCGCCTCTAACACTAGACGCAAAGTCAGACATCAGACAGATCGCTTTTCGGTAGGGGGGAGGTGACACATACTCCCATACATGACGCCATACGCGAGAGAGGTGTATATCGTCGTGAGTAGCAAGATGGGTTCAACCAACAGCATTTTGAAGGGGCGGAAGATGGTGCGCTCGAGGATGGCGTTAATAGTCCAGCTGACGCGTTCACTCTCTGCGTAGATGTCCTTATTCATCACCGGATCCGCCGCGCGCAAGTGCTTTGCCTTCTGTGTGAGGAGAACGGGTGCATAGGTCTCGGGGACAAAGAGACCGAGCAGTGTGCAGAAGCCCGCAAAAATCATCATCACCAAGAAGACCTGGCGCCAGCCGAGAGCGTTACTCGTGCTATGGGGTAAGAGTGTCAACGACTATCCAAGCTTCTGGCCAATGAAAAAAAAAAAAAAGGACGCTCACAAACTTCCAACGACGGGACCAGTCGCAGGGCCTAGGAAAGAAGCCGCGATGATCACACTTGTTGCAATACCGCGGTTCATGGGATCCCATATATCCGTGATGACCCCGATGCTGTTGGTGAGCGGCGCAGCGGCGAAGAAGCCGCACAGAAATCGCGTCACGATCAGGGTCGTCATGTTGTTCGCGCGCACCTGACCGATGTGTAAGAGTGTGTAAATGGCGAATGTGTATATGGAGATGGGGCGCCGCCCGACAAGCTCAGAGCCGGGTCCCCAAACGGAGGGCCCGATTGCGAAGCCGATGAGGAAGACGGTGAGTATGAGGTCGCCTACTTCCCTCCCAACGTGGAACTCGTTTGTGATGATGGCGATAGCAGAGGAAGGTGCGGAAGAAGCAAATGTACTAGCCGAAGAGAAAGCTCATCAGTGAAGCTAGGATGGGCGCACGGGGACTACGGTATACGTACACGGCTATTATCATGGGCGTGCATACAGCAGTGAGCCACAACTTGTACCGGAACGACCAATTCTGCGGGTTGGCGGGATCATCGGGGCCATCCCAGGCGACCAAGTTTGGATCCGTGTTAGGTTTGGACAGAAAGGGTAGCCGCGGCGCTTCCGGCTCCTTCAGCTGGGGATCCCGTGAGTTGTCACCACCGTAAGCCTCAATTCGAGCATCGCCACACTCAGTCTCGGACTGGTCTGTTAATTCATGGTTTCCCAAGATCGTGGGTATGAGAGAGTGTACTGTAGAGGAGGAACTGGTAGCGATAGTCGTTGGTGAGGATTGAGAATGAGAATGAGACGTGTTAGTGACCAGAGATGCTACCATGGTGAGAGACTGTCGAGTTTTCAATAATACAGGACATACGATATACGACAAGCTATTTGTACCAGCGAAATTGAACGTGTTGAATTGTGTCACTCGCCGAACTCGACGAGGACGATCAACCCTGGGAGGTCCCAGGCTGAGACTGCATCACTATCACCGTCAATACCGAGGCTTATGGTGCACGTGCTCCACTCGGGGATCGGAAACCGGAAACCGAAATTCGATGTTCGATCTACTCTTTCCTTTCGGTCTCTCCACTTGCGCCTATCAGACTAGTAAACAAACCCCAGTAATGTGATTCTACAACCTCTCGTCATGCCAATGATGTCTTGTCCTATTTCTTGCCGCAGTAACGAGGGCAGCTTCTCGCTCTCTTGATGGTCACCCATGCACAGTCATATCCCTCCGCGGAGCTTCTGCATTTTCCTTGTCTGCGAACTTCAAGGCACTCTCAATAATCCCACCTACTCTTCATTCACCGTATCATGGGTTCTTGATTCTTCGTATTTCTAAAGGACGTTGGCTTTCTGATCATTTCGAATCGTCCTACAATTCGGTCTGTGGAGTGAGGGCATCGTGTTCGTAACGATGATTCAGCCGCCTTCCTGGAAGATCGCTTATTTGTCTATTCCAGGAATTGCCTGTTGTTCTCCCGACCCCCGAATCACGTCAGAACTAGATCCGCTGTGTCGCCCTTTACTGGGTTTCATAGTTGGCCGCCTTCCTCGGGGGGGGGCTTTTTTTGTACATTTACACTCGGTCAAGTGGTGACAAGATTGGTCTCATCGGAGCCTTACATACGCGTCCGGGAAATTTTATTTTCGAAGAAGCAGAGAACTTGGAATTACGGCTCAAGTTGTCGCTTGTCGCATGCCCAGGATTGGATGGACACTCAGAATCGCCGAGTCAAGCGCATCCTCCGACGATCCTGACGTTGGCGGGTCAATTCTCATCCGCGTTCCTGCTTCTCGCCCTGGCCATACCAGTGTATCAGGGTCGTTTCTCGTTGGTGAGTCAGCCTTCGCGCTTGGTGTAGGTCGAACGAGCACCGGAAGTCGAAGCAAAGTAGCCCGTAGGCCTGATGCAGGTGAAATGGAAATTCGCATCACGTAGGGTTTTCTCTGTGGTTACTTGTCGCGCAATAGAAACGGAGATCCTATACAAATCACATAGGTTTTTCCTCCGCCTACACTTTCATCCTGTTTTGTTATAGCATCATCCAAAGGTGAGTCGTTAAATGACTATTCGAATCGTATCGGTACCTAACAAAAAGTTAGACTTGATAAGCCCAAAATTCCGTTTGGAAGCACGTCATGCAGTGCATGCTGGCAGTGCTGATGACTCTTATTACTAGTCTACCTGCCAGACGGATCATAGCCGCGGCGGAAGCTCTCGATGACGGAATGGGTGATCCTCGAAATTCGGGGCTGTGTTCTTTTTTTTTTTTTTTTGCAATTCCTACTTATCTCCCGCAGCATACAAATGAAGGCACAGACGCGGGGCTGTCTTGCGTGTCACAGAATACGGCCGCTAACTGGTCGCTGCTGAAAAGGTACCGCGTCGTGTCAAAGACCGACGACAATGGGCGAGCCTTTCTCCACTATTCTGTCCTTCAAGTCACCCAACCAGGAAAGTGATAGCATGGAAGATCCGTGAGATTATCTTGCGCCGTGGCGCAAGGAAGCCTAGCTCTGCTAGTAAACATCCAATACCCTCTGCCTTAGGGCTCAGGTTTTCGTGACGAGTATACAGTGCAGGGAGCTCCTCCGAGTTCACGGACACAAGTTAAATCACGACGATATCAACTCGAAGGAAGGACGCGCGCAATTACCGTTTGTGTACTGCACACACCAAGATGACTTGCAAACGGGCTCCCTTCACCCGCCTAGATCGTGGGGCGTTTCGCTTTCTCAACAAGGTCAAGACGTCCTAAGTCGGTAAAGGAGTAGTTTGGTTTATACACAAGCTGCGAGAGGAATACCGTACTGCTGTTTGAGGGGACCGTCACGAGGGTGCAGATGCAGGAACCAAGGGTTGGGTGCCGACGAGAATAAATTGAGGCCCTCGTTCGCGATGGAGAATTGGCGGGTGAAGAGCACAGGGTCCGCCAGGAACACCTCGGGGGACCGAGACGGATGCGCAGGGACAGGACGAGACGACCTAAGAGTGCATGTGAGGTATTCGGAGTCGTCGAAAGGGGAGAATAAGAGCTTCGAGAATGCGAAAGTAAGTCTGCGTGTTGGGTCCACGCTCGCTAGTGCTAGAGCAAATTGTCCAAGTAAGACAGCAGGAGAGAGATCAAGGCATAAGGGAATCAGGCGAAAAAGAGTCGTAGAAGCCAGAAGACGAGACAATGAGTCAAAGGGGAAGCGAGCGACGATATCAGCCGTGGCGTTTCGAAGCGGCGTCTTGCGGGCGCTCCGGCGAGGCATTGATTCCAACCCGTCCGTATTCGCTGTCGCCTATATCGCCCCGACGCCAGTTCGAATTCGCGGTACTGCATTGCGGAAAAAATATGAAGCGCATGTTCTCTTTTGTGAGCTTCGCAGTGTGATGGTAGGAAAGGAACACGAATTCGACATTTGAAAGTCAAGAGCACAACACTGCAAATGTCCAGAAACGTAAACCGCGATCCCCACGGGTTTCGTGTCTCCAAGATTCTGTGGCATGCGAAAATGGGCAAACCGGTGATGACCTCGGAGGCCCTTCGACGACAACGGAGGTGGGGGGCCAGGACCGGGCCAAGACAAACTCGCAATCTGGATGTTGAGAGGTTGAATGACCTGCATCTCTCCCCATACAGCCGGAAGAGACGCATATATTTGGGCAACAAGGAGTAGCGGAGGCGTCCGAGTTTGCGTGCTCGGCTCGCAAAACTCGGACTCGACGAGAACAGAGAGTGACAGTGTATACGAAGGAATTAAAGATCTAGCATTCACTTGCAGCCATCGCCCGTCGCAACAAGATGAGTGTGTTGAATCTATAATGTAGGAGCGAAGGACAGGGAGCCTTGCGTCGGCGTCACCAAGCTTTTTGTAAGAACTGTGCCCTCACTACGCTCGAAACGACGATAAACTTTACATAGCTTCTCGATTGCTGTACATACTCCTAGGCTCGCTTACGAATACGAACTGGTCTGGTACACGCGTTTTGATTATCGATGGCCGACGTTATTCGTACGATTCACACAGGGCCCTTCGACCAAGGGACTGCACGCGTATAATCCGAGCCATCTAATTACTTGAAAATGGGCGTTCTGTGCGCATTTTAGCTTCATGCCAGAGGATGGTTCAATCGTCGACTCGGAGATAGCCGATCTTGTTGGTATACCTGAATGCGAGGAGGATGTTGTGCAGGGAGCCAAAGGAATTGACTCTATACAAGCGACAGCCGGTTGTACTTGATGGACTCCTCAATATCCTATATATCGTTGGTATAGGAGATCTTAGTTTTGTACTACAGTAATCACCGTCACCACATTTATGATATGGTGTTCCAGAGGGATGGTAGGGACTGTTCTTCGAGATAGCGGATTTTCCACTCTATTTCCGTCATCGAATAAGGCTCGACGGCGTAAGGCTGACCACTCCTGAGACACGTCGTTCGCCTCTTGGAGGCTCTCAGCACGACCGTAGTATTTAACACGCTGTCCTGCATGGATCGCTAAGGTCTCAGTGACACTAGCATGAAGCTGTTCTTCAATAGAAGAAGAGCAGAGTACCTTGCTCAGCTCTTCTTCTATTGAAGAAAGGAGGAAGGTACGGAAACAAGGAATTTCCACTCCCGAGTATTCTTGGTTCTCAAGGAACACGATCCAGTGAACTTGAATGCGAGGAACAAAGCAAGTGAAGAAGCGAAGAGCTGATCAGAATTCGGATCCTCTCTAGGGTGATTGTAATGGTCCTTCCAAGAGCGCTGTTGCCTTGTCGTAATCGTCAATTCGAGTGGGTTGCGATGAAACTAGTATTGGCCAGTACGATGAAGATGGAAGGGAACCTCCTTCAAAACGTCTCGTAAGCATTTCATAACGAACTGGGTGTGGTATCCTCAGCGGAATGCGGCGTTAACAGTTTCATTCATAGATATGAAGTGGTGACGGGAAAGTCGACAGAGGCGTCCGAAATGAGGAGTTCGCGGCAGAGGGCCGTGGCCTCTACGATATTCCGTGTTGAATCCCCAGCTTGCGACTAGGCTTGAGCGGCCATTACACGGTCAAAGTGACGCCGTAAAATCTTTACTGGGATGCCAAAGGACAAAGGGATAGTCCCCGAGGTGTTCAAAAACCCTACGTAGTTAGGCTCTTCCGAAATCCTCGGAGCAAACGAAGAAAAGCCGATGTGGAAGAAGGATATGTTAAGGCCGGGTTTGGCCGCCAACGAATGGAAGATTGCCTGGTGATACGAATAGCCTAGTAATGCCGGGTCTGGGTGCGCCTGGTGTTGGGTCGCGGGTCAAGAATACGTACTGGGGTGTGGCGGATGGAGTAGGGTGGTCAACGTTCAACATCCAGGCATGGTAAGTCGCCGTCATGCTACAGCCGCGGTGACAGGACCCCTGGTGAGCCCCCTTAGGGTTTACGCACGGAGTAGTCGGCATGAGGTAGACACGTGGTCTTGTACTAGTTTACTGTCCCACGAACAATACGGTTTTAAAAAATAAAATAAAATAAATAGCCTAGTAATGGACCTGTAAAATCGTCCATGTCATCCTCCCGGTGAATGGGTCACGTTCACGCCGTCAGGAGAGTGCGAACACAAGTGATGCGGCCGATGCGGGATCGGCGAGGGAGTGTCTTAAAATAAGCGCCGAATGTCATCGATATCGCGTTCGAGACGATACGATTACTAAGAACATCGTTCAGTGCGTCGAGACGTACCAGTGCATGTTGACTGACCCAGTCCCATATCCTTTGTTGGCATAAGTGCAGTGCTAGACACTCGCATTGCCTATGCTCGACTAATCCCGATATCATAGGCTGCATATAAACCCCTAGCAATCATACGTTCTGTCCCCCACCAATATACGACATAACTCCCACTTCGCGAGTCATGACTCCCACGACGACCAGAGTAGCCCTCGTCACTGGCGCAGCACGCGGAATCGGCCGTGCCATTGCCCTCCGTCTTGCTGACGACGGCTTCCATGTCGCAGTCAATGATTTACCGGGTACTTCTGAATTGGATGGGCTCATACAAGAAATCGAGAGTAAACGGCGGCGCTCACTTGGCATCCCTGCGGACGTCTCTCTGGAACCAGAAGTGGAGAGGATCATTCAGAAAGTCGTGCAAGATCTGGGAAGCCTTGACGTGGTAAGTTGTACAGCTGGAGGCCCGGTAGCGACCGTTCTGCTAGTGGTGCTCACGCTTTCAGTAGATGGTAGCGAATGCCGGAATAATCGCCTACGAATCGTTTCAGGATAGTGAGTTGAGAAGTCCTCTGCCGCCACACCAGTCCACTAAGAGTGACAAAAGTCACTGTTGAGAGCTTCGATCGGGTGATGGCGGTTAACGTTCGAGGAACAATGTTGTGCTACAAGCACGCCGGCAAGCAGATGATCGCACAAGGCCGCGGTGGGCGTATTATCGGTGCTCACCCAGTCACTCTAGCTTCCTATTTTTATTCATTGACCGTGGATACAACAGGGGCAAGCTCGTTAAGGGGAAAACAGGGTGATATCCTCCCTTTGCATCGTGGCGGGACCAATCTCACGTTGTATGGACAGCCTCTAAGGTTATACCCTCGTACAGCGCAACTAAATTTGCTATCCGTGGTCTCACCCAAGCGGCTGGCACGCCCTTTACCGAACTAGATGCTTTACACTCGTTGGCTGACGGTGGATGTTTATAGCTCAGGAGTTTGGTGAGCACGGGATCACAGTGAACGCATATTCTCCTGGAGTAGTGGACACTCGTCTCAGTCAGTCCTTTCTCCTGCTTAAGCGCTTCTCACTTGTGTATGTGTTCCAACAGTTGATCCGCTGAGAGCCACCGATGCCTCTGGGACTGGCCCGCAAGCGCTTGATGCTGTAAGGACTCTCTAGAATTGTGCGAGGGGCTTAATTGAAGCGAGGTTTCAGCTTGTTTCGAGCACACCAGTTCAGCGCCTTGGAAAACCAGATGATGTGGCCGGTCTGGTGTCTTATCTCGCGTCTGACGGTGCTAGCTTTATCACCGGTACGTAAACATCTGTAGCACGACCAACGTCTATTCAAGTTGACGCCACTTCGTTATTCCTACGCTGCGCGTGAAGGACAATGTGTACGCCCCATTTCTTTCCGGTCTCGTCCCGATTCTCATAATCATTTCAATTTGATGTCAAATAGGTCTCGATAAATGGAGGTCGCTTCTTTGACTAAATACCCTGGGGAGACGAAAGAATGCGGTGGGGTATTTGTATTTACTGGTGCTATCGACAGCTGTGACTGTCATCACGAGCGGAGTTGTCGAGAATACCGAACAATGTAAGGTCATCCCGGTTTTCCTGTCCTGTATATACATCCAAGGTCTGCTCATTCGGCATCCGTATGTATCTGGCGGGTGTGAGCAGGGAAACGATAAGCCACTGGCACTTACACGGCGACACCAGGGGAACGCCGCCGTCGTTACCACCACCTTCCGACATCGCGCCATGTATCATCCTGTCTAGCATAACAAACCGATGTCTCCCCTTTCTGACGTCGCACCCAAAGTCGCGTAGTGGTATTTTGCTCTACTAGTGAGAATAAAACATATCTTGGTTTAGTCGTTGATGTAGTAGGTGACTGTAGGTGACTACGTTAAGAAAAGCATCTACTCAACTCCGGCTGTAGAGCCTCGGGCTCAGCTCCTCTAAGTATGGGGATCAAAGTCGCGCGACATCTGTACTTAATACAACTATGCCACTGGCCCGTGTCCCAGTCAATGTTATCGTATTTCCACTAGTGGTCATATCGTTTTGCCACTGGAGCCGAACAGAAGCTCTCAGACGACATCCCTATCTAGCGACGAAAAAGTATACATATAGGTTCTCCTTTTCCTTCATCGTCTTTGCCAATCCTCACACCCGATAAATTCCCCACGCACCCCAAGCTTTTCACCATCAGGAACAAGGACTTCCTAACCTATAACCCCGCGTCGAAGGAGAAGCTTACAGAGCATGCATGGCGCTTGCATCTGGGCTTTCGGCATCACATCCATAGGGATGATACCTATGGACGTGCGCAGGCTCGAGTCGGAAGAGAGATCACGGTCGATTACTTTGATGCGTTTCTCGATGCCCTCAATGAGACTTGTATCGGTACTGCAGAGAGTCTGTTCCGAGTTGTGTTCATTGGCGCGATGTTCGCAGACCCGAAGGAGACCAGCCGTGTACTTTTAGAACGTGTCAAGGTGCGGAAATGCCATGACACCAGCTTTTGCATCTTTCAAAAGGTCATGCTCCAGGGACGTGCGGAAAACAGCTCGATAAAGGAGTCCGGAGGCCGTCTCGGGGGGAACGTTGTGCGACCTGGTTACTTCCAATCCGAGGCGTAACCACAGGACGCGCTCCAAGCTGCGTGTCATCGACAACTTAAGAAAAGAGGCGCAAGGGATATTTTGAAGTCATTCGTCACGCCTCTTTCCTTCAGCTGTTAGTATAATATCTGTGGAGTAACTCGTAAAAAATTTCACTCGAGGTGGTACGAGACAGGTGTGTGAGGAAAGGGAGGTCTGGTATTTAAGAATAATTAGATGAAGAAACTCATGAAGACAGTACTGTAAACGTGTCCAATTGTTCTCGGGAGGGGTTGCATTTCCCTCTTGTGTATGTAACGAATCGATAATAGACGCACAGCACACATGACTTGAACAAGACAGGCTCGTTGCAACCGGTTCGATTGCAACTGGTTACTAGCTTGAACCGACGAAGTCCGCTCACATGAATACGAGTAAATAGATGTCGCAAAGTTCCGGAGTTGTTTATTGCCGAATCGGCTTATAATGTCACTTTTGTAATGAGGTCCCTGGAGGAACAGAGAAGCCGTTCTTCAAGATGGCAAATCTTCTGCTCTATTGCCATCATCGGATGTCGCACAAACAGTGTCCGATTCAACAAAAAGCATGATGCTCGGCTTGAGAGTACGAAGCGCTGACCACTCCTGAGACACAGACATTCGCTACTTGAAGGCCCTCAGCACGACCGTAGTGCCTAACGCGGTGCCTTGCATAGATCACCATGGCCTCTGTGGCACTAGCATGCTGTTCCTCGATAGAAGAAGAGGAAAGTACCTTTCTCAACTCTTCTATTGAAGAAGGGAGTAAGGCACAAAAACAAGGAATTGCCATTCCGGGGTAGTCTTGGTTCTCAAAGAACGATCCAGTGAATGCGAGGAACAAAGCAAGTAACAAAGAAAGAGCTGATAAGAATTCGGACCCTCTTCATGGTGATTGGGATAGTCCTTTCCAAGAGTGCTGTTGCTTTGTCATAATCATCATTCGATGAAACGAGCGGCGAGTGTATTATCCAGTGTGGTGAAGATGGAAAGCGAACCTGCTTCAAAACGTCTCGCATGCATTTCATAACTTCATCTAACGAAGTGGGTGTGGTGTCCTCGGCGGAATGCGGCGTTGACAGCTTCATTCGTAGATATGAAGTGGCGACGGGAAAGTCGGCCGAGGCGTCTGAAGTGAGGAGTTCGCGGCAGAGGGCCGCGATCTCACGATATTCTGTGTTGCACGGCTTGCGACTAGGCTTGAGCGGCCAATACACGATCCAGGATAAGTCACGTCGTAACATCTTTCCCGAGGACGCCAAAGGAACCAAGGGATTGGTCTCCCGAGTTGAGGTGTTCGAAAACTCTACGTCGTTGGGCTTGTCCGAAATCCTCGGAGTGGTGCGAATGAAGAGGATCCGATGCGGGACGAAAGAAGAGTTGAGGCTAGGTCTAGCCGCGAAGGGTTAATGGAAGGTCGCCTGGTGAGATGTGTAATGGACTCGTCGAGTTGTCCATGTCATCCATGTTGTGTGGCAAACCATATCGAATGAATCACGCTGTCTGGGACCGGAGGAGTGAGTTCTGAAACAAGTTACAGTAAATGATGCCCGTCGAGATGACAAGAAGGGAGACACGGAGACACGACTACATACCAAGAGGGTTCGGAGTCAGTCCAGAATTCGGACTTATGTCGGAGATACATGACACTCCCACAGCCACGATACGAGGCGCGCATATCGACATCCTTTGTTCGACATCCTTGTAATACCGTATAAACGCAGTCTTAGACTCTCGCATGGCCTATGCACAGCCTAGTCGACGTTTTTCTCGAGACCATGAATTTTCAAACAGACCCTGGGTTTCACCATTTATGTAGATCAAGAGTTACTGTAGATACTCACGCATAAATCGCCTCATCAGGTAGGCCCAAGCGAGGACCGGATTCCGCAGCTGCGCCCGAACAAGGACAAGTACTCTTCTTTGATTCGGTATTTCCTGGCATGTTTAGTCACTTGATCTTGGATCAGCGAGGGTGGCAACAGTTATGAGCTCGCCCAGCCACGATTGACCAAGCCACCCAACGATTCGCACACCTCAAACTTTGGTCTCAGTCTCTCGCCACCCACCACGTCTCCAAAAAAGCCGGACGCACAAACACGCGTTACGATTATATTTTTGTTGTAAGCTGCGACAAATTTACAGTTAACCAACGTGAGCGCTTTCGGATAAGATACAAAATAGTCGTATTACTGTACGCAGTTGTTACTTTGTCTTGTTCACCCCACTGGCAGTTCCCCCGTTCGTGATTTCTCATCGTGCCAACTACCTCGCGACGCCTGTCGATCTCTGGGAATTTCTCAAGTTCCACTGCTCGAGCAACCCAGTCGCATTTCTGTCTCGCTCCAGTCTCAATGTCATCTCGTGTCCGGGCTGTGATATCGGGATTGGTTTCGGTCCAGTGCCGCTTTGGTCGCATTTTCACACGACCCAGTACTACAATTGAGGTCCAGCAATTCGCTATATCACCCAAATTCGCGTATACGTGATTCGAACAACTCCTGGGCGTCACCCAAAAATAGTGTTCGGGTGCGACTGAGGTCGATACACAAGAATGGAAGGTGGCATGCCCATCAGATGTTCCAATTCAGACATTGAAACAACATATAAATCCCTGGCAACCATACGTCTTGTCCCTCACCGGTCCACGAACCAGCTCCCACCTCACGCACCATGGCTCCCACGACGACTAAAGTAGCCCTCGTTACTGGTGCAGCACGCGGAATCGGCCGTGCCATTGCCCTCCGTCTTGCTGACGATGGCTTCAATGTCGCGGTCAATGATATACCAGGTACCTCTGAATTGGATGAGCTCATACAAGAAATCGAGCGTAAAGGGCGGCGCTCACTTGGCGTCCCCGCGGACATCTCTCTGGAACCAGAAGTGGAGAGGACTATCCAGAAAGTCGTACAAGACCTGGGAAGCCTTGATGTGGTGAGTAGTTCGGCTGGTGGTAGCGACCGTTCTGGTGCTTACGCTCTCAGTAGATGGTAGCGAATGCGGGAATAATCTCCTACGAATCTTTTCAGAATAGTGAGTTGAGAAGACTTCTGCCACCACACCAGTCCACTAAGAGTGACAAAAGTCACTGTTGAGAGCTTCGACAGAGTGATGGCGGTTAACGCTCGAGGAACAATGCTGTGCTACAAACATGCTGGGAAACAGATGATTGCACAAGGCCGCGGTGGGCGTATTATCGGTGCACACCCAGTCACTGCGGGTTTCTTTCTATATTCACATTGGTCGTGGATGCACTAGGGGCAAGTTCGTTTACGGGAAAGCAGGGTAATATCCTCCCTTTCCGTCGTTGTGGCGGGACAAATCTCACGTTGTACGAACAGCCACTAGCGTCCTCCCGTCGTACAGCGCAACCAAGTTTGCTATCCGCGGTCTCACCCAAGCGGCTGGCACGTCCTTTCCCAGACTAGATGTTCCACATCCGTTGGTTGACGGGGGACGTTTACAGCTCAGGAGTTTGGTAAGCACGGGATCACAGTGAACGCATATTCTCCTGGACCTGTGGACACTCGCTTCCGTCAGTTCTTTCTTTTGCTTAAGCGCTTCTCACCTACGTAAACATTCCAACAGTTGATCCGTTGAGAGGCACCGATGCCTCTGGGACTGGCCCACGACCGCTTGATATTGTGAGGACTCCCTAGAATTGTGCGAGAGGCCTAATTGAAGCGAGGTTTTAGCATGTTGCGAGCACACCAATTCGGCGCCTTGGAAAACCAGAGGACGTGGCTGGTCTGGTGTCTTATCTTGCGTCTGACAGTGCTAGCTTTATCACCGGTACGTAAACATCTGTAGCACAGCCCACGCCTATTAACGCCACTCCGTCATTCCTATGCTATGCGTGAAGGTCAATGTGTACGCCCCATTTTTTTCCGATTCTCATAACTATTTTTATCTGATGTCACAATAGGTCTCTATAAATGGAGGTTGCTTCTTTGATTAATACAGTGGGGAGGCGAAAGAATGCGGCGGGTGATTTGTATCTATGGTGTTCTCGACGGTCGTGACTCTCATCAGGAGCGGAATTATCGAGAACACCGAACTCAGTTATGTCCTCAATGTGAGATCATTCCGGTTTTCCTGTCCCGTATCTTCGTTCAAGGTGTATCCCCCTTCGGCATTCGTACGTGTCCGGCGGGTGTGAGGAGAGAAGGCGCACAACAAGCCATGTACACAGGGACACCAGGGGAACCTCACCGCCATCTTTATATATCGCCGCTTATCAACCGAACGTGCCGGATATCGTCCTGCTTCGCATCCCCTTGCTGAGGTCGTGCACAAAGTTGCGTGGTGGTATTTACACCGCATCTTACTAGATAATCGGTAACGTTGATGCAGTAGGTAACTAAGTAAAGCGTTTACTCACCTCTGGCTCTCAGGCCTCAGGCCGTTTCATTGGAGCTCAGCTCCTGATAACTTAGTACGCAAGTCAAAGACGTTTGGTCATAACCACACCATACCAATCCCGATATCATAGATAGTAGGGTGGGCTCAACGGACACGACATGACACTAAGCCATCGGACTGAAGCGAGACAGAAATGCGAGTTGGATTGCCCGAAGAGTCAAACTTGGGAAAGTCTCAGAGATCCGAGTCGACGGGGGCGTCACGAGGTGGTCGGCACAACGGGCAATCATGAACGGGTGCCGACAGAGGGAGGCCGAACAGTCCCGGCGTGGACAAGACGAAGTAAAGTCTACTGTACGTACAGTAATGTGATTCCGAGTTTTTCATATCTTCTTTGACAGTTCATGCAGCTAGCTGCATGTGGTTAACCGTAAAATTGTCGTAGCTGACAGCAAAAAATACAACCGTACTGCGTGTTTGCACCAACGGCATATTTGGAGACCTGGTTCCAGTGGGCCTGTCGCAGAATCACAGTCTCGAAAAGTCCAAGAACATTGGTCCAGTGCCACTTTGGTCGCATTTGATCTTGGGCGAGTACTTTCCGTGCCCACTGGAAACGCATGTGTTTTGATTGATAGAGTGACCTCCAGTTACATTTTCACATGGCCCAGTACTGCATCGAAGGTTCAGCAACGCGCCTTTATGACCCAAATTTGCGTGTACCGTGATTCGACAACTCCTGGGCGTCACCTAGAAACAGTGCGACTCGGGTCAAAACACAAGAATGGAAGGTGTCATGCCCATCCGATGTCCCCATGTAGACATTAGAATAGCGTATTTTAGATAGTCAGGCGAGTTAATGAAGAAAGTGACGACACGAAGGGAAGACGTAGACAAGCAGGGGGCCAGATGGAAGTGCGATAAGTCACACGTTGGAGTCTTATCGATGGATGTTGGGAGGACGCCGATTCGGATTGCGAAGTGCGCGCAAAAGGCAAGAGTGAGAAAGAGAGAAAGCACAATATCCCGGGAGTTGATGCCTCCTACAACGCGAGGCTTGAGGCCTTATCCAAGCAGTGTACGTATGAGAGGTGTCTTTACTGCATGGTAAGCCGCCATGTGCTCGCTACTGTAACGTCGGGACAGCCGGAGTGGCCCGGCCCGTGTTGGAAATGGCGTTGGTAGGTAGTATTGGCGCCGCATTGACGCTCAGGCTGGTGTGGCTGAGGCAAGGACAACTACTGAGGCGTTCATACAGGGTGTCGGGTGAGCACAAATCGAGGCTGGTCCTTACAATATAAATACCTGACAATGGTTCGTCTTATCCCTCACCGATCTACGTACCGGCTCCCATCTCACGAACCATGACTCCCACGATGACCAGAGTAGCCCTCGTTACTGGTGCAGCACGCGGAATCGGCCGTGCTATTGCTCTCTGTCTTGCTGACGACGGCTTCGACGTAGCAGTCAACGATATACCGGGTACCTCTGAATTGGATGAGCTCATACAAGAGATAGAGAGCAAAGGGCGGCGCTCCCTTGGTGTCCCCGCGGACATTTCCCTGGAACCAGAAGTGGAGAGGACTATCCAGAAAGTCGTGCAAGACCTGGGAAGCCTTGATGTGGTGAGTTGCTTAGCTGGTGGTAGCGACAGTTCTGGTGCTTACGCTCTCAGTAGATGGTAGCGAATGCTGGAGTAGTCGCCTACGAATCGTTTCAGGATAGTGAGTTGAGAAGACTTCTGCCACCACACCAGTCCACTAAGAGTGACAAAAGTCACTGTCGAAGGCTTCGATCGGGTGATGGCGGTTAACGCTCGGGGCACAATGTTGTGCTACAAACATGCTGGGAAGCAGATGATCGCTCAAGGCCATGGTGGGCGTATTATCGGTGCACACCGCTCAGTCAGCTTCATTTTTCTCATTTACACTGACTCACGGACACATCAGGGGCTTCTTCGTTAACAGGGAAACAGGGTCATCTCTTCCCTTTGCGTCATGGCGGGACGAATCTCACGTTGTGTGAACAGCCTCTCACGTCGCTCCATCGTACAGCGCAACCAAGTTTGCTATCCGCGGTCTCACCCAAGCGGCTGGTACGCCCTTTCCCAGACTAGGTGCTTCACATTCGTTGGCTGACGGGGTGTGTGTGTGTGTTTACAGCTCAGGAGTTTGGCGAGCATGGGATCACAGTGAACGCATATTCTCCTGGAGTAGTGGACACTCGCTTCAGTCAGTTCTTTCTCTTGCTTGCGCGTTTCTCACTCACGCGAATGTTCCAACAGTTGATCCGCTGAGGGCGACCGATGCCTCTGGGATTAATTCGCAAGCGCTTGATGATGTGAGGACTCCCTAGAATTGTGCGAGAGGCTTAATTGAAGCGAGGTTTTTAGCATGTTGCGAGCATACCAATTCGGCGCATTGGAAAACCAGAGGATGTAGCCGGTCTGGTATCTTATCTTGCGTCTGACAGTGCTAGCTTTATCACTGGTACGTGAACATTTGTAGCGCATCCCACACCTATTAACGCCGCTCCATTATTACTACGCCATACGTGAAGGTCAATGTGTACGCCCCATACATTTCCGGTCTCATACCGATTCTCATAACTATTTTGGTCGATGTCACAATAGGTTTCGGTGAATGGGGGTTGCTTCTTTGACTAAATAGTGGGGAGACGAAAGAACGCGGTGGGGAATTTGTATGTACTGGTGCTCTCGACAGCCGTGGCAACTATCGTCACGAACGGAATTATCACAGAAACCAGTTGTGCCCTCAATGTAAGCTGTATATGCGTTCAAGGTGTAGTATTCGCGCTCAGCACTCAGTGCTCAGCTTCTGGTGCAGAATAGACTGGTGACCGTCTATATTGAAGGGTAAACAGAGCCTAGCTGGGTACGGTCAAAGATGTGTGCGCACGATCACGTGACCTCAATAGCTGCGTGCAACATCGATTTGGATATGGACTCGGACAGCGAAGGCTGTTATTGATCACCGTCATCGTGGTGCGGTTGGAGAGTATTCCGTTAAATAGGTGTAGCGTACGTGTCAATGATGATATCAGGTATTCCATATCTAGTCTTGTCCATCACTACACGTACGAGGGCCGGACAACTCAACGCCATCCTTCCCTCGCCATGGCCCTCGCCACAACCAAAGTGACCTTCACCGCCGGCATAGCATGTGCGATCCGGCACGCGACTGCCTCCCACCTTTCTGGGGGCGGCTTCAATGTTGCTATGCCAAGTACTCCCAATTGGGTAATCAAAGAACGAAGGGCGGTGCTCACTTTCTGTCCCCGCAGACATCTCTATGGTGACCGGAGTGGGGGACGATGATACAGAAAGTCGGTCGTGCAAGATTGACATGACAAGTTGTTCAGCTGACGGTACAGCAATAACCATTATAGATCTGGGGCTTACACTTCAAAGTTAGCCTGAATCGTTCGTGAATCGTTTATGGATACTTTAAGTTAAAAAGACTTCGAAACTTCGCCAACATCGGTCCACTAACAGTGACAGGAGTGACCGTCGAGAGCTTCGACCACCGGCATGTGATGGCGGTCAATGTTAAATGTTGAACGCTCGCAACACAATATGACGGTTGTACTACGACATTTGCTTCACAGCGTGCTTGTGGGATACATGCATGTTGGGAAGCATATGATCGCACAGGGCCGTGGCGGGAGTATAAGATTACTGTACCCGTGCTCACCCACTGGCACTCAGCTTCATTCTCTCTCTCCTTTTTATCACTGTATCTACGTCGGCTCTGAACACGCCGGGAGCAACGTTGTTCGCTAACGGGAAAACATGGTCATCGCTTTCCCCGGGCTTGTGTTGGGCCAAGTCCACCGTGACGTCGTACGAACGAACACTTCTCAGGCTACTACTATGGCATTTCCGGCGTACTCCGCAACCCGGTTTGCCATTTATGGTCTCATGCAAGCGTCTAGCCCTTCCTTTACGCTTCGTACTCAAGCCAATAGATAATTAGCGTCGGCTCTTCTGCTTCTCGCCCATGTAAATGTTCCACATCAGTAAAATTACAGGCCGGCTTTTCGGCCCTTCCGTGGCTGCCGGCAGGGGCAAAAGCTCCGGAAGCCGGGAAGTGTTGCCTCTTTTGGAAGGCATGGCCTAAATCTTTCAAAGGGCTGCTGGAAGGGCTAACACCTTTTGAAGCTCTGCGAGAAGGGTTCAACACCTGTCAAAGCCCTGCTAGAAGGGTGGGATTCTTCTGGAACATTGGGCACCTTCCAGGTCCTGATGGCCTTAAGAGACATTGCAAAGGACAACATATCATTATTACACTATCGAGTAGACAAGCAATGTAGGTACAGGATGGTCTAAGCTAAACCCGCTGTCGCTCCCATCGTCGTCGTGTCGTCACCGTCGCGGCCGCCTTCATTATCGTTAGTTCATCGTGGTCGCCACTCATTGCAGCCGTCCCCGCCCCCGTTGTGGTCATGATCGTCTTCGTCGCCCTGCAATTGCGTTGTCACTACTTTCGTCTTCGTCGTTGTTGTCGTCATATCGTCTTGGTGATGGTGTTGACAATGGGTCCCAGGGCAGCTATGTAAGAGTGCAATTGATCAGCGCGATGTGAGACCGAATGTACTGATACTCACCTTTTTTTGGGTTTGTGTGGCACCGTCAGCGATGTGAGCACTTGCGGTATGTGCACACTGGTTTGTAAAAGAGCAACATCTGCGAGTTAGCGAGGTGCAAGGGGCGGCGGGGTTCGGACTTATGACCAGTTTTGATGATGTGGACGGCGGTTGGGCACGACGGGGTCGGTGGGTTGCATGGGCGACAGGGTCGATGCGGTAGGGTGACGCGAGTGGTCTAGCAGCTAGCAAGCGGGGGTGGCCTGCATGCATGTGAGGGGACGGCGGCAGTGTTATGACCGCCAATGTCCTGCCGGTCGAGATGAGATGCGAAAAAGTAAAAGAAAAAAATACTCCTCTAAATGGTTTGTAAGTGGGTACGGCGGCAAGGAGCTTGGGTGCATGAAAGCGGGAGGGGTAGAGGGAGATGTGTTAGCAGTTACAGCAGGGTGGCCTGTGTACACATGAGGGGAGGCGTAGACTCTGTGGCGGGCTGGCTCGTGTGTACCCACAAGGTGTGTGAGGGGGGACGCAACGGTGAGGCGATGGACGGTTGTGGTCGGGGGGGAGTGAACGAAGGGTTTTGTCAGTCAAGCGGAACATGAAAACGTTTCCCACGACCAGCCAATCAACAAACGTCGCGACTTGGTGAAAATCTACACAAACTCCACCACGCCTCTACACCAACTGGCTACACCCAGCTAGGCTTCGTCACGCTCGCCGTCTTCTCGCCGTCATTGAGCGTGTGATGATGGCAGACAACAGCAACGACTGCGACTACAATGAAGGGACCACAAAAACACTGGCTTTGTCCCCTTCTTCCTCACCATCTCGCCTCATGTCGCCACCTGTTGCATCCGCCCTCACTCGGCCCCACTCACAGGTTCTCACATGTACTCACAGGCCACCACGCTGTACCCACCAATACACCTCGCCCCCCATATCTACCACTCCCGCTTTGTGTGCACGGTAAACCTGATCTCCCCATCGCCGCCCTACCCGCTTGGCTCCACAAACCATTTAGTTAAGTTTTTTTTTCTTTTTCTTTCCATCTCATCTCTCACCGCAACGACAACCACAATGCCACCACCATCCTCTCCCCCCGTGTGCATTCAGGCTACCCCCAGTCGCGGGGCCAGCTGCCACACCACTCACGGCATACCACCACATCGACCCCTGTTGTGCCCAATTGCTGCCACCTCAATACCATAATGATGGCGGCGGCGGTGATGGCAATAATGACAAAGTGACGACGACCGCGAGGAGGCAGTGACAAAGGCGATGATGACTGGGACGATGACGACACGACTGCGAGGACACAATCGCGACGACGACCGCGGCTGCAATGAGTGGCGACGACACGACTGCGACAGTGACAATGACAAAGCGATGAAGGCAGCCGCAACGGTGATGACGATGACGATGGTAGCGACAGCGACGGGGTGGCGGCAGTGATATGGCGGTGGCGGGTGGTGGCAGGGACATGAGGTTATTGTAGACTTTGTCTAATAGCTACCTAGTAACATGATATTACTACAATATATTGAGCGAGAAACTCGGGAAGGTGTGAAAGCTTTGACAGTTATCTAAAAGCTGTTGAAAAGGGATAGCAGGACTTCCAGAAGGGGCCCAAAAGAAGAAGGGCCCAGAAGAGGAAGGGGAAGGGGTTGTAATTTTACTGATGCAATGGCTGATGGGATGGATACTCTGAGAACCCTAGCCCTTCCAAGTTCCCAGTCTGCTTGCTGCCACAAGTGCTCATCAGAACCAAGTGGCTTGGACCGGGAGGGGCCTTGGCCCACCACGAGCACACACACTCCGATTCGGCGCTCTTGGAAAAACCACCCATAGGGATGTTAGCTGGTGTAGTGGCGTATCTTACGTCTGCCACTGGTAACACCGGTTTTCTCACCGGTACGTAGGCATCCGTTGTATGGCCCACATCTACTAACGTTACTCCGTCGTCCACGCACCGTTTGAGGTGGTGTACAATCCGTTTATCTCGGGCTCGTCCAGATCCCCATAGTTGTTTAAACCTCTCTAGAACTCATGGTTACTTCTGTGGGAAGACGAAGAGGTGCGGTAAGTAGTTTGTGGAGAGGTTATGGCCCGCGCGAATCTGTTAAGACGAGAACCGGGATGGATTTCCGAGCGCACGCGAGGTCCTCGGGGTTCGCACGATGGGAAGGGAACGACTTCTCTTATTCATAGGGGCTCTTTTGAGCCTCGTTTTATACTACTCGTACAAGTAAGATACCATGTAAAGTAAGCCGAGAATAGATGACGCCGATGTAGCGTCACCTTGCTACAGTAGGAAACCCGAAACTAGAACGACCGAAACACCCGAAGCTGAAAACCGAAGCGCTTGAATCGGTAAGTAACACACACGCATAGTATAATATCATACACATAACGAGACCCGAACGCGAACACAAGAGAATGAAAGGCCGAAGGAGACAAAGGCCATAACAAAAACAAAATGTGAGGCGGCAGTCGGTACCAACCGGCAGCAGCCGAACCGGCGGGCCTACAGGACCGGTCGGAAACTCCCGAACATCCAGTGTGGCTTTACGTTTACATAAATTACCACTTATGTATATGTCCGGTACGCAGAGCGAACATAGGGGGTGATCTCCATACGGAGAACACTCGTCACCCCGTGTCTCTTCCCATACGGGAACCACCACATTGCATTATTCTTGATAGGTTATGGGCCCTGGCCCTATAACTTAACATTTAACTGGCCAGGATATTCGACGCGAATATAATTTTATCAGTCTGATAACTCCCCGAACCATGAACAATTCAAACTACGATTCGCTTGAAGAAAGCGATGTGTGGCAAGGCGTCCAGGGCGCTGAAGAACAGTGGCGAGCTGTTGAACAACAAAATGAATACAATCACCCGATTATCGAGAGGGCAAAGCCCGTCGATACATCGATGACGAGAGTCATCGAGCCGCTCACAGACAAAAATTGGTCCGTTTGGTGTGAGCGCATTTGGATGGTTCTTAGCTACTGTAACATTGAGCAATATATCGATGGTACAGTACAATGCCCTACGGATGCCAAAAGCGCGAAGGCGTGGACCGAGAATGACAAGTATGCTAGGATACTAATTATAAATAATGTCACTGCACAAGAAATGGTCCATATCCATGGATGCAAGACGGCAGTCCAGATGTGGCAAAACCTCGAAGGCGTGTATAAGACCAAAGGTCATCACACCACCTTTGCTATTATGCGTACTCTCTTCACGATGAATGCCGACGAAAATGCGAATATAATTGAGCATCTTACGAAGCTCAACGAACATTGGCAACATCTTGCCCAAATGGGCAGCGATTGCATTCCCGTAACAGACGAACTATTTAAACTAATAATCTCTTTTTCACTTCCCCACTCCTGGGACACTTACAGCGAGCAATACGTCGGTGGCCAGTTAGGCAAGATCGAAACTGACCTGAAAAAGAAAGTAACGTCTCAGCAATTTATCAGTCTTCTCAAAGAGGAGAGTGCTCACCGAGTATCCCGCGCACATAAATCGGAGTCGACAAATCAAGTACTTCTGCAGAAACGTCTTAGCCTCGCAAGCCGGATCGAGCAACCAATTTCCCGCGTAGGTAATTCCCACGGGAAAACACAAAACAGATTCGAGCAAAATGCGAAATCTAAAGGCTGTAAACACTGCGGAAACACTAATCACAAAACAATAAAGTGCGCTTACCTTGGGAAGGGCAAATGTGACATTTGCGGGAAGTTTTCTCATCCGACTGACAAATGCTGGGAGAAAGGAAAGAAAAGGAAAGTTAGTAATGGGACTGAAGAAAAAGGAGAGAGCACCTCTATTATGGAAGATACAAATAGTGCGCGAATTGAAGAATATGTGACATTTAACGTCGAAGATCAAGATGGGCAGTCGATTTACCAAAAGAGTACCAAAACTGCGAATGACAACAGAGTTGCTTCGTATGATTGGTTAGCGGATAGCGCGATGACTTCACACATTGCGAATGAACATACAGCGTTCGTCGCATATTGTTACGTTCAGCCGAACGTCTGCCTAACTGAGGCGTGTGACTTGTATTTGATAAAGAGGAAAGTCTTTCGTAAGTCGACCTGCTGGAATACGACTGTCGGTACGTTGACGTCCTCCTTCAGACAGGAATTAGAGTCAAAATGGAGTAGAGAGAATCCCGCTTTAGGACTATAGTGGAGAAGGGCGCAGGCAATGGGAAACACCAGAGAACTAGGCTGATTGTCCAAGAAGTCAAAGCTACCGAATACAAGTGAAGGTAGCGCAGTACTTATACTACTATGATCTAGTATTAGAACTCCTCTTGAATATGAGACCGATATAAGGGAACCAATAAGGTATCAGCGATAAGGGTGAAACATAGAACAAGTCCATCAGAACAATACAGTCAGGAACTGATCCATGAGGCGATCATGAGACAACAATGAGGCTAAACACATGCCACAACCATCAGATAAGAAACCACAAGACCCGTCACCTGTCAGGGCCATCAAACACATGTCCGATCCTTCCATCATCTTCCAGAACCTTCTAGGCTTCATCACGTGACTTGATCACGTGACTACTAGTCTTCCAACATAGGCGTTATCATCATCTTCATCCGATACCCAGTCGGCTATCATCCGCCGGACTTCTTCTTCTTCTCCTTCGTCTGGAGAGTCTTCATCTATCCGCTCCCGCGTCATGTGCCATAACTCTTGCTTAGTCATGCCCCATGGCCTTGTCTTCACGGGTGTCATAGGCGGGTTCGTAACACATATGAACATATGACGGCCGCTTCCGTTGCCGGAGTTGGCAATACAAGAGTCCCTATTGAAGGTCGCGGGACTGTGGAGTTAATATTGGAATGTAACGGCCGCAAAATCTTGCTGCGTCTGGAACATGTCCTCCACATCCCGGCAAACAAAAATAACCTAATATCATTGGGTCAATGGGACAGTTCCAGTGGAACATACGAAAGTAATAAAGGACTACTCACTTTGATCACACGAGACGGTACGAAAGTTGCCGAAGGACATCTTGCAGATAATAATCTGTACAAGATGCAAGTATTGGTCTGTGGCGCAACACAAAATAAAGCTGACATGAGCGAGACTTTTGTCTCAGCCGAAACTCTCCCGAGTTGGGAAACCTGGCATCGGAGGTTTGGTCATATCAGCTACAGTGGTCTCCAAACGTTGCTGAATAAACACCTCGTCAACGGTTTTAACGTGAACACGCGATCCCCAAAAACAGAGTGTATAGCGTGTATTGAAGCCAAAATGGCTGAACAACCATATGATGAGGTATCAACACGTGAGACAAAGCCGGGCGAACTCACTCATATGGATGTATGGGGAAAATACGACGTCACCTCCATAAATGGCAACCAATATTACATCCTTTTCGTGGATGACTCAACCCGGTATATAACCGTGCGCTTCCTAAAGGGGAAAGATCAAGCTGGTCAGACAGTTAAAGACTATTTGACTTACTTGAATGTGCAAGGAAAGTTCCCGAAAGCGACTCGTTCCGACCGTGGAAGGGAATTTATAAACAAATCGCTAATTACATGGTGTCGTCAGAATGGCATAGAAAATCAGATGACGGCTCCGTACTCACCTGCGCAAAATGGTATAGCCGAACGCGCTAATTGATGAACAGCACAGGTGAATGAAGCATATACTCACAGTGGGCAAGAGGACTGTGGTGAGATATAGGCAACGCAGAGGTAACAGGGATCTTGCAGTAAAAGCTAAAGAGACGTCTGATACACCAGAGTGAGAACTAAATCATATTATGAAGAGGGGAAACTAACCTGATACACCAGAGTGAGAACTGGAGTATCAGTGCGTACATGGTACTCTACTTATACATTTAGAGACAATAGCCTTTGTGCTACAATAGGAGACAAAGGGAGCGTCTTACAATAAGTGAAGTACAATAAGCCCTATAAACAATAAGTGGGCGAAACAAAGGGAATGTACTTAGACAATAAGTACAAGGAAAGTAAAGAACAAAGAGTGTATCATAATAAGGATATAACAAAAGAGAATCCTAACGCGTACTACAATAAGTAGTCCTTGTGATACATGATGTCATAGATAAGATAGTAGTCCGAGATTGTAAAGATCATAATCTAATCTACATGTCCTGTATATCTAATCTAAAGCAGTCCGTTATCTGCATAAGTCCATTGAGCTGCTAAGTGCGCACAGGTCACTTATCAACACTAATCGCACGCTGGGAGAGCTTGCGCACGCCATGTTGAGAGGGCAAAATATGCCCGAATTCTTATGGGAATACGCGATAGCTCACGCAGCATATGTCCGCAACAGGTGTTACACGCAAGCTAAAGAAAACATACCATATCAGTTATGGTTCCAAAAGAAACCAGATTGTCACGGACTGACCAAGACACTGACACATCGGTTATGACTACGATGGTCAGCGGTAATTAGTCATGGACTACTCGTATCAGTCAGCAGTGGAGCGCTTTATCACATGTAAGATAGTATGATGACTCATTCCTAGGATAGCTGTACTAGGGTTCGAGCTAGTTACGCTATTGGTTACTTTACGATTCGGGAGGAGCTTTAAAGCCCTCGGCAACTGTATATAAGGCTCATTGTTCAGACCATGGATCACCATCCTGGTCTTCTCAATACCACCACCATTGTTCGCGACCTAGGAGTGCTAACTTCCTTTCCTTTCATCTATCTTTCCTCTCTACTACTCGTCCTAGCCTTTGTCTTTGGAGTCGTACTCCACGTTGAAGACATCGAGAGCGAAGACACCTTTGACACCGTGTACTAGGAAGAGTCACGTGCCCACGTCCTCACGTTAAGTCTTGACACTTTGTGTATTGGACCAAGCTTAGCATTAGTCATCGCCTTCCCTCGTGCCTAAGTCAGGCAACATTGTTGTGGCAACGTAACATTAAGACCAGGATCCTTCAAAGTGGCGTTGACTACAAGAGACCGTTGGGGTATCAATCGGACCTTCAGGCCCTACATCATCGAACGATGCGGTGAACAAAACGTACCGCAAATCTATTTGGGAGCAGCCCATTGGAGAACTATTCGAGGGGACACTGGATACTACGTAAACACCCCCACAAGACCATCACAGTGGTACCCAGTTGAGTTCAATTTCGAAAACCTCTGTTGGGTAGAAATCGCTTGGAACGCACCACAGAACCACTGGGACGTATTGCGACCCGCAGGATTAGAATATCGCTGCGACATTCTCGAACGAGACGTACAGATGAGAGGAAATTGGGGTCCCATCGATGGACAAGACGAAACAAACGCATCAGGGTCGTCAAGGACACCTGCACCATCTGAAGCCAGCGAAGAAACCGCTGAAGACGAAAGTGAAAGCGAACAGCACGAGCAAGAAGCAGCAATCGAAGAGATCACAGAATTAGCAGAACAAATTGCAATCCGTGACGCAACTGCAGCACCAGAGGAATATATTGTCCCAGCACCGATAGCTGAGTACCCAATCCAATCACAGATGGCCACAATGACAGAGCCAGTACAAGTACGCGTAGAAGCACCAGTGCAAGAACCAATAGGAACAATCGACCCTAATACAGGGCATCGTATTATGCAGGATGGACAAAGAATTACCGACGACGACATAGCGCTTTACTGCGCTGTAGGACTGGACAGAGACGACCCTCCCAGCGAAGGAGGAAGAGGTGGATTCGCAGGAAGAGGACCACCTGAAGACCCAGAAAACCCATGGAGGGGAGGAGGAGATTTACCTGATGGACGCCCACCAAGAGGCGGAGGATTCCCAGGAGCCCCAGGAGGAGGCGCACCCGGAGGCGGAGGAGATCCTAATGCAGGACTCAATGTAGCTGTGGGAGCTGCCAGATCAGATAAGTTCATCGGCAACCCACCTATCACGTTCACTGGCGATCGCACCAAAACAGAGCAATTCCTCATGCAATGGGAACTGTATTGGGGAGTTAACAATAACAACCCCATCATGATCAACCCATACCAGAGAAGCATGCTATTCTTCACCTTTGTGCAAGGCGATCTCGTCAACGAGTGGATTGTCGCCATGGCCAGATGGATCGGCGACCAAGTACGACACAACGGAGTCCTCAGCACCAATGAATGGCTGTGGAACGAGGTAGTAACAGCCTTTAGGAGGCGATTCGCGAATACCCTCGAAAGGGAACAAGCCCGCACTGCATTAAAACAAGGCATCAAGATGCAAGGAGGTGATGTAGATGCTTATGTCACCTTATTTGAGAAGCTGGCATGCCAAGCAGGATATCGACTGGATTCTGCGCTCACACTCGACTTCTTCACCAACGGACTACCCCGAGGACTTTACGAAGCCTGCTATCAATTCGACGAACCGCAGACATACGCGGAATGGAAAAACGCAGTACTGCGCCAACAAGAACAGTACATCCATATGAGAGCCCGCCTCGACCAGAGAGGAGCAAGCAAGTCTAACACCGGAGCATGGATACCACGCATGCCAGGAGGGTTCCGACGCACTAACGACCCCAACGCAATGGACACATCGGCAGGGCGCACTAGAGGAAGACTCGCAGAAGCTGAAGAAGTGCTGGAATGCTACGAGCAGCAGAAACCCCGCAATCCGCCGTTCCCACCGAGGCAAGGATTTATACAACGCGGAAACCGCCGCGACTTTAGGGAAGTGACCTGTTATAACTGTCAAAAGAAGGGTCACATCAGTTGCCAGTGCACTATGCCCCGCCAAAGCAGGGGAAGATATGTTGAAGCTTACGAGGAAGAGGTGTACGAACCATGAGTGGCCGCTACAAGCAACAGGCCCATAAGCGCACAAGAACGCGCCGATCAATTCCTCACAGGAGTATCAAAGGATACGGATGAGGTGAAGGACATTGTATTTCAGAAGTTGTGGAAGGAGGGTTTTCCAAGCGCCTGAACCCATCGGCCTGGGTGAGGGCAGTATGTTGTAACTCTGTGATAATGACTCGTTTTCGCTCTTTAAGAATTCCAGTCTCGATTCGCACAAGTTACGCAACGGCCGAAAAGAAAGCATTGGTGGACTCCGGAGCCACGGACAACTTTATAAAACCTGCGTTTGCACGACGCATGGGCATTGGCATCCAACGACTAGATAAGTCACGAAAAATATGGAACGTCGATGATATCGAAAACAAAGCAGGACTTATCACACACTATACGGATCTCAAAGTTTTCCACGATGGAAAAGAACAAGTCATGAGGTTCCTACTGACAGACATTGGACGAGAAGACCTCATATTTGGTTACCCTTGGTTGGCAACTTACCAACCTACAATTGATTGGCAGAACGCTACTATTAACACGAAGATAGCGCCTACCACGCTCCAAACACTCAAGGTCACACCATTACACACGACAATCACCAGAACCCTTACTGAGGAAAAGAAGGAAGAGATCGTGCAAGAACTAGAGGAAGAAGAAATTCAAGCACGAGGAGTGGCAACGGACTTGGCCATCCAAGCAGGCCAATACACCAAAGCAGCTGAATTACCCCCCGAATACGCTGAGTTCTCCACCTTGTTTAGTGAACAAGCGTCACAACGATTTCCACCTAGCCGAGCATGGGATCATGCAATTGACTTCAAGGAAGGAACACCAGATGCCGTGGATTGCAAGGTCTATCCTATGACCCAAGATGAGGACAAGTCACTGAAGGAGTTCCTGGATGAACAACAAAAAAAGGGGTACATCAGACCATCAAAGTCCCCTTACGCGTCACCTTTCTTCTTTATTAAGAAGAAAGACGGCAAACTCCGACCAGTGCAGGACTACAGACGAATAAACGACATGACCATACGCAATCAATACCCTCTCCCTCTCATTGATGATCTCATCCTTGACCTTAGCAATGCCACCATCTACACCAAACTTGACATCCGTTGGGGGTACAACAACGTACGCATCAAGGAGGGTGACGAAGGAAAAGCAGCATTTAAAACGCGATATGGATTATTTGAACCAACGGTGATGTTTTTCGGCTTAACCAACTCTCCGGCAACGTTCCAGGCAATGATGAACCACATCTATAGGGATGTTATCGCAAAACATGACCAGCTGGGCACAGCAATACATGTATACATGGACGACATCGGCATCGCTACACGGACTAATCTACAAGGACACATTGCAGCCGTCAAAGACGTACTGGCAGTGGCAAAGGAACACGACTTATACTTCAAATTGGAAAAGTGTCTATTCCACCAGCCGCGGATGGATTACCTGGGGGTAATCCCACATAATGATCAGCGATGGCTTACATAATTGATGGGCCAGCCGA